>JACXGM010034400.1:0-11987 GCA_016801145.1 Umbra pygmaea | reverse complement strand
TTATTTAAATTACGATGGTTTTCAACCGTCTGATTTATCAACAGCCGCTCATTCGTACGCTGGAATTGGAGTGATACGAAAGTTTTGTAAATCACACGTGAGTCTCGTCGTAAGATGATTTCTGCGCTCAGATCTACACTGGTTTCTACGCACGTTTGATAAATGAGGGCCATTGTGCCCAGGGGCCTCTGAATTCTTAGTCCGGGCCTGGCTCGATTGAAGACATGAATTTTTTTCCCTGTGTTTCCTGATACATTACACTGAAAAATAAAACAATTTCACCTCACACAGTTGTCTTTGTTTTTGCAAATTAAAGACTAGAGAAATAATTTCATTATTTTGTTTTTTTGTATTTGATATACTTGTCCTTCTGTTAAATATTGTTGATGCAAGCTTCGCATTGCATAACCGCACGCTGTAAAGACTGGTTTATCTCCATTCAAACCCTCTGTGTAGGTGAATATATACATATTCAAATGTGTACAGCTGTTGTAAAACGTGAGGCTCAATTGAAGAAATGTTTTTTTTTCCTTTTCAAGTCTATTTTGTCCTGGTCAAGCAGCGTTTCCTGGATATTGATTACATTGGAAAAAAAGTCACCTCCCACAGTTGTCTTTGTGTTTGCTAATTAGAAATTATAGAAATCGTTTCATTATTGTTTTGTATTTTGCCTACTTGTCCTTCTGTTAAATATTGTTGATGTAAAAAAGTGAAGCTCGATTGAAGACATATTTTTTCCACAAGATAGCCAGTCATTTTATATACTACATTTTAATGCAAAGCCTAAAGATTGCATCATGAACTCTGTGAAGTACCAGGAAATGTTAAATCTGAATCTGTCTGCCAGGAAACGGCAACATATAACAGGCTACAGAGGGTAAATCTGATTATAATGTGATTTTATTGTTAATATGAAAAAAATAAACATTTGCGAATAATGAATAATGCATTCAACTTATATAACGCTTTTCTTCCAAGGAACCCAAAGCGCTTTACACAGTGAGGGGGAAAGCCTACCTTTGAATGACAAATTTAAAGTATTTTCATTGGATTATATTTGTTGTATTAGAAGCAATATAGAAGTGTACAGTTGAACGTGCAGTAATTACATAATGAAATATGTAAGGGTATATTTTCCATTGCGCCAGCATTACACAGTTGTTTATAATCAACTCTCTTCTGGCCCATACAGGTCCTTCTAAAAAAATTAGCATATTGTGATAAAGTTCATTATTTTCCATAATGTAATGATAAAAATTAAACTTTTATATATTTTAGATTCATTGCACACCAACTGAAATATTTCAGGTCATTTATTGTTTTAATACTGATGAATTTGGCATACAGCTCATGAAAACCCAAAATTTGAGAAGGACCTGTAGTTAGCACAAATTTGGCAGCCTGTGAGAGCCTGTGAGAGCAAGATCTGCAAACGAAATGATTGCATCTCACACAGTATTGATTGGTTTTATTCCATGTACATTTCCAGACTTGACACTGGGTAAGGGAAAGAACATGACCGTGCTGCCTGTTTTGCTGCCTCTTTCGCTTTGGTCTTGCAACCTAAATAATTATGAAAGTACATCCATAAACGAAAAATCTAAATACAACTGCAGTATCCATTTTCCGCTAGAAATTCAATTGTTTTAAACTTAAACTAGAGAAAAAACGTTCTTTATATGCCAGTTTCTGCTCCCAAGGAAGATGAATGTTGGCCATTTCGGCTCGTTCTGCGGCATTCCTCCTGCCGTATTCTACAGTAGCTACACCCGCATTCTGTCAGGGGCGTTCCTGTGGAGTCGCTAGTCATCTCAATGAATTGGTCCTCTTCTGTAGAGGACTATTGCGTATGAGCAGTAGACATTGTTAGTTTATAAAAACTAGTGCTTTTTACACTTTGTAATGTCACATTTTTCAATATTTGCATTGTTCTTATTTTTGTTATATTGATTATTGTCTCATCCAGTTGTTTTGAGGAGACACTGCCTCCCTTGCCAGCCTACATTTTAAAAATTGTGATTGGCTTAATTTATCCGGCCATCGAGCCACAGAATACCCATCGCAAGCATCTTTTACAGTCATGCTCGCGAGCCTAGAGGTTCCAGACAGCTGTTGTAAGCAGACTGTTTGGTCACAATAAGGGATTGGTGATATGAATGTATTGTATTTTATTTTTACAATGAGCAAAGCAATTACAACAAAAAAAATAGAAGCAGCAGTGTCAGAATGAGCAGTTTGAGTAACGCTGAGTTATGTTAAGTCCTGGTTTGTAACGAGCAATGTAGTTTTTCACAAAACTTTCAAAACTTTTTCAAGTATCTTAAGCTGGATTCACACGAGACACGGCAAAAAATCCCCGTACGGCATCTTAATGCAGACACACTTGTACACTGCAATCAACATCGTAATCAATCTTCTGCATCTACGAGATGGTGGGCAACATTGCATACAACTGTCCATCTCCAGCACGGTGACTGACAGGAGCTGTTTTCAGTTTAGTATTCATTGACAATACGAACACTATCTACTGAGCTGTCAAAGCTTGTCTTGCAATCTCACACACCCATAGATGAAAGCGACATATTAGCTCTTTCTCTGAGGTAAATCAACTTCCGGTTCTGGCTCCGTACGGCAAAACACCGCAAAAGTTGGATTATTTCAACTCTTGCGACACACCCGCCGCACCGCATCCACATTTTGCCGGTTCCGCTAGATTTTCCGCAGCGGTGCGCATTGCTTCCTATTGAAATGAATGGACTTCCGCCGCAATGCAACCAGTTTGCCGGACCTGGTGTGAATCCAGCTTTAGACTGCAGCAAACATCTGTTTTCAAGTGTTGTCTTCTTTTGCTTTGAGTGTAGGCTAATTGTCAGCCTAATGGCCCCTCCTCCAACCCCCTTACTCTCTCTGTCCGCGATGTTGTGCGAACGGATCGTATATTAACTGATCGTATAAACCCCCACACAAGCCCACACAGCCCCTCCCCCACCCCCTCACACAAATGTCAGAAAACCAATCTGGTATTGAAAACCCTGATTTCTAGAGTGTGTTTGATATGGGCCGCAGCATTGATGTAGCAAGCAGATGCAAATAAATAACTTTTTAATCCAATAGACATTCACAATTATTCCGTCAATACATTTTCGGACTTGACAGTGTGTTCGTCGCTCAAAACAGGTCAATTAGGCCTACGTGAATATTTTTGTTGTTGTTGAATGTAGCCTACTTTATAACAGTAGAATACGAACAAGAATAGCTACAAACATTCCCCTCACACAGTTTTCTTTGTGTTTCTAATTAGAGATTAGAAAATTATAGGAATTGTGTAAAACATGTTTTATTTTGTTGATATAATGTAAAAAATAATCTACTATAACCCAGTGGGCATTATACATACATACATATTTATTTTGCTACAACATGAGTGTAGCCTATGTAAAATGTTGAATTAGAAGAAGCAGCGTTTCGTTGGTGAAAAATAATCTGCGACAATTCTGAAACACATGATAGCCAGTCACTATAGTTATTGCATTAATATTGCAAAGACTAAAGTTAAAAGTAATTTACTACATGATAGACATTATTTAGTTAATTCTCAGCCAGGGTTAAAGATCTTTTGTCTGTGGTTATTGGCCATTGAGCCATTGAAAGCATTCATTCAGTGAGAGGTGCATAGCACCTTGGTTGCTTAGCGCCTGGGTTCCAGATAATTGGCTGGGTACCAACGTTAGGCAGCGTCGGATTTTGGCGGTTTTAGTAGTAATAATGGGTAAAAAAACATGGAAATCATTGATAAAAAGCTTTCTGTTGGAGATTGTTTAAATTGGACAACAGAATAATGTAAAATAAACATATTTAGAAAAATTCAAGGAAGGAGGAGGGTGTAGCTTTCAAAATCACAGATATTTTAATTACAAACTCAAACTTGGCGGTTCTAGTGTTAACAGGGCAAGTTACATGTTAACATAGGACCCTTTTTTTGATATCACGTTTTTTATTTTAACAATTTTTGCATCCATTGAACTTGAGAGTTTATGGAGAATTTCTGCTTTAATTTCTTTGCAGGATGTCAGAATAGCCTCCCAAAGCTGCTGTTTTGATGTAAACATTCATAGATATTTTGCTTGAGGTCAGGGGAGGATGAGGGCCACACCATGATTTTCTCTTCTTATATGCCCATAGCAGCCAATGACACAGAGGTACTCTTTGTAGCATGAGATGATGCATTGTCATGCATGCTACGGAAGGCATGGCTCTTCTTCTTGTACTATGGAAGAAAGTGGTCAGACAGAAACTCTATACTTTGCAGAGGTCATTTTCACACCTTCAGGATCCGTAAAGGGTACTACCAGCTCTCTCCCCATGATTCTGGCCCAAATCATGACTCTACCACCTCCTTGCTGACGTAACAGCCTTATTGGGACATGGTGGCCATCCACCAACCATCCACTACTCCATCCATCTGGACCATCCAGTGTTGCACAGCACTCATCAGTAAACAATACTGTAACCGTTTCTGCTTGTGAGCATTGGTTAGGGGTGGCCAAATAGTAGGTTTATGCACAACTGCAAGCCTCTGGAGGATCCTACACCTTGAGGTTTGCGCAACTCCAGAAGCACCAACAGCTTCAAATAACTGTTTGCTGCTTTGTAATGGCATTTTAGCAGCTGCCATCCTAAGGATATATGAGACATGTTTATATAACCTAAAAAATTTAGTTGTAAACTGTGTTTATAATCGACTGTGTATTTTCCATGAGGTGAAATAATGAATGGCTTTGTTTATGAGATGCATAGTTCAAATTATCACTCATAACAATTTCAATTTTTTAACACTAGAACCGCAAGGCCTTCCAAACTACCTATAACCGCCAACTGCTGGCGCCCATCGGTGTCATTAGCATACGAATCACCCTCATTAAAAACCGCTCTCTCCTCCGCAGCCTCCAGGCAAGCCATCACTGCATCCAGCGACCAGGAGCATCACCTCTATTGTGTTTTTATAGGCCTACGTAAAACTAGGTCTCCAAACAGATTAATTACAAGGAGATTTTTGTTGTTTTTGAATGTATTATATTGCCTTTATAGAATGACAAATCTTAAGTCTAGAATGAAAATCCACCACACATACTTAATTCAGAGATAAACCAGCTAATACTTTTAATACGATTTTCAACTAACGGCGCAATCAGAAAGTGCCGTTTTATTCATTTTAAAATGTGTTCCAGTGTCGGAAACAGCCTGAATTACAACATGTCATATTTATGCTGTTGTATTTTCATAATTTTATAGGCTCAATAGGATGTGAATGATTTTCAACTAACACATTCAGAACAAATATGTTTCGGGATCGGAATTACGTTTCAGCACACCCATTATATATATATATATTTTTGTAATATTTTATATTCAAACACACTAGCGAACATTTCAGCCGGTGCAGTGTGGATTTTAAAATTGTTCTATGAACAGTTTTTTATAATTATTGAATTATCTGCTTGCCTCATACGCTTTGCGCTGACGAGATAAATAGACGTGAAGCTAAAATGAATCGGTTTCAAGCAAGCTTCGCATTGCATAACGGCACCTGTAAAGACCGGTTTATTTCCATTCAAACCCGCTTCAGGTGAATATACAGGTCCTTCTCAAGAAATTAGCATATTGTGATAAAGTTCATTATTTTCCATAATGTAATGATAAAATAATGCTCCAGTATTTATCTTAGCCTGGCTGTTAGCCTGCGGTTACTTGGCTGGGTTTACTTCTAGCAGCTTTTGTGCAACCAAGTGAAGGCTACATTTATCCAGGATAACTTGAATATCCCGGCTTAATCCCTTATCTTGGTTTTGTGCAATACCCCCCTGGACCTGACGGGGTCCCAGGATGTGCACTGAGGTATGTGGTCACCAGCTTGCAGCTGTTTGGACTGACATGTTCAACAGGTCAATGAAGGAGGCCACAGTTCCAACCTGCCTAAAGACTGCTACCATCATTCCTGTTCCAAAACAGTCAACTGTCACATCTCTGAATGATTCCCGACCAATAGCACTAACACCAGTCATAATGAAATGCTTAAGAGATTGGTACTGACCAGCATCAAGGCCTTTATTCCAGCTTAGCTGGACCAACAGTAATTCGCCTACAGAGCCAATAGATGCACAGATGACGCAATCTCACTTGCACTTTATACTGCCCTCACTCACCTGGAGAACCCCAACACCTATGTCAGGATGCTTTTTGTTGACTTCAGTTCAGCTTTTAACACCATCAACTCCTACAAGCAATTCAACAAACTGCTGTCACTTGGCCTGGACTCTCACCTCTGTAAGTGGATTGAGAACTTTCTTACCGACAGACCACAGTGTGTCAGACTTGGAAATCTAACCTTCTCCACCACCCTCCTCAACACTGGCACTCCACAGGGCTGTGTTCTTAGTCCGTTGCTCTACTCACTATTCACATATGACTGTTTTCCCATTCATGACTCAAATTCCATATTCAAATTTGCAGATGACACAGCTGTGGTGGGGCTGGTAACCAACAATGAGGAGACCGCCTACAGGGAGGAGGTCCAATCACTGGTATCATGGTGTAGCACAAACAACCTAATTCTCAACACAAAGAAAACAAAAGCAATCATAATTGACTTTAGGAAATGTAGAAACAGAAGCCACAAGTCTTGTGAATCATGGGGAGGAGGTGGAACAGGTCCCAAGCTTCAGATACCTAGGTGTGCATCTAGTGGAGAATCTGACCTGGGGAGTGAACACTAAGGAGATTTTCCTGCGAACCTTAAGAGGAACCGGGCTCCTGCATGAACTCCTCACAATTTTTATAGGTGCACAATATAGAGTGTGCTGGCATACAGCTGTACAGGGTGGTTCTCCAGCTGCACCACTGAGGAGAGAAATGCAGTGGGTAAATTAAAACAGCCCAGAGAATCATTGGTGCCCCTCTCCCAAGCCTTGAGGACATATACTTTAGTAGGCTGCAGAGAAGAGCAGAAAGTATCAGAACAGAATTTACACACCCTGGCCATATCCTTTTTGACACCCTACCCTCAGGCAGGCTGAGGGTCATGAAGGCGCGGACAAACCGCATGAGAAATAGCTTTTTTGCTAGGGCCATATATGAGCTGCTGAATGGCTAAGCTAAGCTAGCTGGACCTGAACCATTCTGTATTGACAAAGAAAAGTTTTTTTCTTATTTTGATTTTAATATAATTTATTTATCTATTTATTATAGCTGACACTGTCACTATTTATCCACTATCTTTTTCTACCTATTTATGTTGGTCTCTAACAAAACTGTAATTTACTCAAAGTTTCTATATTCGATTAGCCATAATATATGCTAGCTAGTCTTCATAGCTTTCCTGGATATAACCAGGCCAAAAACATTTTTAACAGAATGTTTCAGTAGACAGCTGTTCTTTCCAAATGTTTGATGAAACGCAACAAATATAATATGTTTTAAATGGGTTATTAATATTTAAATATGAAATATAGTTATAATTACCTCATTACAATGTATTTTCTCTAGTGGCTGGGAGGTCAAACATTCTGGTTCAGCCCTTTTTGGAGCCCATTTGAAAATGGATGGAACAGCATTCGGCTTCAAAACATTTTGTGGTGGTGTTCCCATCAGTTCATTCTGCTAGTCCTTCTCAAAGTCCTCTGGCATAAAATGCTAGCTACATACACACAGTTGCTGGTACTTGCTTTGCGGTCTATTTACATCATATTTTGGGTTTCGAATAGCTGACAAGCACTCATTACATTGGTCAATATCCCACTCCGGGAAACAATGATATGAAATTCCTTTCATCTTTGCATCCTTGACAAAAGGACACTCGAAAACACAAAAATATTTAGGCATCATAGTTTCTCAGTAATATATTTATCACGGATAACAATCAGTACACAGAGACAGAAAAAAACATAACAGTACACAGGTTCCTGAGACAGATAAAAAACCTTGTAAGCATTTTTTGTACAAAAACCACGCCGTTCTCCTTTAGTCCTGCCTCTGTACCTTGGTCAAACCCGCAAAGCACTATGGACATTGTAGGATTCTCAAAATACAATTAATGTATTTCCTGGTGGTTTTTACAAGTTGTTTCCTTTGTGAGTTTGTGGTCGATTGGAATAATTAAAAAAATACTGAATTAGTAGCGATATGACCCAGTTGTGTGGTTGTAGAGGAGAGCCCCTATCAGCGGCGGTCGGTGGATCTTAATTGGGGAGGGCGGGCTCATGTTACGCTCGGAGCCGGAGCAAATGGAACGGTGCACTACACACCAAACCCAGTGTGCAAAACCGTGCGATACGTTCCGTTTCCTCCAGTCCGGACAGTAATATGAGCCTGCGCCCCCAAATTAAGATCCACCGACCGCTGCTGACCCCTACGGAATTTGCCTTTAATTATTAGTCCTCATGTGCAAGAATACTCGTCAAGCCATAACTATCCTCTCTTTTTAACCTTCATGAAGAGTCTAGACATAGTTGCAAATTTTTCACACTGTTACCCTTTGCTTTAGACATCTATGCTGTTGCCCAAACATTCAAATCACACAGATGTGTGGTTACAATACACAGATGTGGCTGAAAGTGTTGGTACCCTTGCAATTTCACCATTCACATTAAAAAATATTATTAAAATTTAAATATATTTTGTCATCCATATATGCATGTCTTTCGTTTGGAGTGCAAACTAACAAAAAAGCTATGAAAATAATAGAATGATTGTGTTCTTTTTAAATGGCCTGGACAATATTATTGACATACTTTATGAGTAACCGTTGTATGCAAACGTTTAGGCACCCCTGACAATTTCCATGATTGTCATTTATAAATAATTGGGTGTTTGGATCAGCAATGTCATTTTGATCCATCAAATAACTGAAGGACACAGTAATATTTCGTTATTGAAATTGTGTTTATTGGATGAACAGAAAATGATCAATGTGCATCAAATTGAAATTGGACAGGTGCATGAATTTGGGGAGCCCAACAGAAATTTCACGTCAATATTTAGTTGAGCCTCTTTTAGCAGATGCTTCTTATAGCTTGTAATGAGTGTCTGGATTCTGGATAAAGGTATCTTTGACCATTCCACTTTGCAAAACATCTTTAGGTCAGTTAGGTTTGAAATATGACTGTGTCCTTCAGTTTTTTAATAGATCAAAATTGTAAGTTTTTATAGAAATTGATACCTTCATTGACCAATGTGGCATTACTTCAGTAGGACACTGGGTGTTGTGTATGAATAAATGATAAAACCTTCATTCCTAACAGTGATAGACATTTGCAACATTTGTTCATGCCTTGGATATATACTTTTATGAATTAAATACAACTTAAATGAAGGTATCAATTTCTGTCATAAAACAAGAATGTGATTCCAAACTTTTGAATACTAGTGTCATTCATTCCCTACTTTGTCTTTCTGGACAAGCCCATCTGCGAAATTACTTATAATGTAAATGTAATAACAGTGAGCTTATGCCTGTACAGATACAAGAACCATCGTGGTTAAAGTAATGGCCAGATGAATTGTCTGTGGAGGAAGCTAAATTGTTAGCAACAGGACATTTGACATTGTTTACACAAGATTCCAATGGTACATTTCTTCACAGCTTTGCCCTATACCAAATACTGGAAACCTTTACATGCAGTATCTTTGTAGCACACAGTGTTGGCCTACTACAGTGACTGTCAGTTGTGCTTTAAAATATTTGTAGGTTGTTTTCATTAAGCCTCACAAGAATAAACATGCTCACGTTGAACCTTTAAAATCATATTTTTTTATAAAAATGAATTACAATTTATTATGGACCTTAGAACAGTGAAAGACTGTGGACATCATCTAACACCAAGCTATTGCAGATAGAACCTTAAGGTTGCATTTGGGAGATTTTGTATATTTTCCATCACTAGTGGCAAAAGTGGTGCTCATAAGCATTAGGCACCATAGGGTCTCATATTTTTGGGAGGTTACTTAAAATCAGTAAGGAAGCAATAATGGCAACATTTGTAATAATTCTCAATATACACATTGATGTAGTGCCCTCCACTAACTTTGGCATTTTGAGGGACTGAGGAAAACAAGTTGTGAAAAAAAGGTCTTTATTCACTAGCCTCTTAATCTTTCATTCAAAATATTAACACTATCCTTAATTGAGCCTGTTGGAAGAAATGTGTTACCTTTCACATTTGCTTAATGAATAATGGAGCAGGCTCTTTGCTTTAGCTGCTTTTAGGGAACAAAACCTGTGCATTCTGTGCTCTTGATTGGTGACACAGCAGTGCTCTTATGTGAAGGAGAGCAATATAGGCACTTGAGTTTTAATTACGCACTTTGTCAAACCCTCCTAAGCGTTATCCCCACCTATCTTTGCCTGCAAATGACACTGTCAAATGTTTTGTCAAACAAATTCATGACTCAATACAAGGCAATAATCACACTCTGCTTCAATCAATTGCTCTTTATTCAATAGCCCTGAATTGACTAAAACTATGCCTTTTGTTTAGGCCTTCATTTTCTAAACATTTTCTAATGGCCATCATCACATTCCAACTGAATGGATTTCTCCATGTTCAATAACAATTCATACCCAGACAGCAAGCCAACATTGAATAAAAATCGATTTTCCATCTGAATCACCATTATGGTTGATATTAAAATTTCAATGAAAAATAAATGTTGAATTACCATTACCATATCGATGAAACCTGACGTTATTAATGTTGATGGCAACAACATTGGAACATAATTGATCTATACTTATCCTTATGATTGATTAAGAATTCATATTTGGTTTACCGGGCAATATTGCCAATGCTTTGAAAAGTCATTGATTTACAGTTGACTGGGAAACAACCTGTTGTTAAAAAGCCATCGTATTTAGTTGACCGGGAAATATGATTGAAAATGCATTGATATATAGTTGATTGGGAAATATGATTGAAAATCCATAGATTTTTGGTTGACCAGGAGATCATCGGGTGGTAGACCAATGTCCTGCACCGGACACATCTCATTTCTGGACCCTTGGGACCAATACGATCAGGTGAGCTTGCTGATGTAATGTTCGATATGAATTAATTGTACCAAATCAAATACTGTTACTCATTAATATGATGGTTAGTGTAGTAAACCAGTGCTGCAGTCATTGAAATAGATTTTGTTAAACCAATGTCAAAATCTGCCAAAGCTAATGTAACTTTGTGCTAAGGGCTATCGTGGTTCGCCTGCAACAGGTTACAATAAATTAGCAAAATCTTAGAGTCCACTATTTTTGTGATAGCTACCTCGAAATACATGTCTGTACCATTATACAAATTGCTAAGTAGGCAGATACATTAAGGGAGGATGTATGTCATGAAATCTATTAACACAGCAACGCTATTTCTTCTGATCGCCGGTGAACACCCGCACCAACGCTAGCATAGTGCTGCTAAGAGCTGCTAGGCTAGTCTATCACATGAAAGGCAGTAGGGCTAGCACTAGATTACCGTTCTTTCAGTGAAACTATATTATGTTAGCGACATGAACGCAGATTTTGTTTTTCAAAATAATAGCGCTCTTTCCAATGCATGAAATAATCTTTGTAAATTCATTTTAAAGCTATTACATTATAATCAAAGCAAATTTAATTGCGTGTTTAACCAGTTAGGGAGCACCATAGCGGCGGCGGTAGGTTGCTGCCCCCCACCACCCCCAAAAACTGGTTCACAAGTCCAAACAATCACAGTTCACAAGTCCTATTTCTAGGTTATATATACACGTTATATATCTACATAAAGCTTAGACACTCAGGAATGTAGCAAATGTCACCATTCTACAGTAGCTATAACTAAAATAATAATTTCCCCTCATAATGTGAGCTACGTGCCTTGTACACATGTGCCTCAAATTAAATGGAATGTAAAACTAGAAACAAGGCTAACACCGTCATTTATTGGGTTATATATACATGTCTTATA
>JACXGM010034399.1:0-12177 GCA_016801145.1 Umbra pygmaea | reverse complement strand
TATCATCTAGATATGTCTGTATCATCTAGCTGTCTGTATCATCTAGATATGTCTGTATCATCTAGCTGTCTGTATCATCTAGATGTGTCTGTATCATCTAGAGATGTATGTATCATCTAGCTGTCTGTATCATCTAGATGTGTCTGTATCATCTAGCTGTCTGTATCATCTAGATATGTCTGTATCAGCTAGATATGTCTGTATCATCTAGCTGTCAGTACCATTTATATGTGTCTGAATCATCTAGCTGTCTGTATCATCTAGATATGTCTGTATCATCTAGATATGTCTGTATCATCTAGCTGTCTGTATCATCTAGATGTGTCTGTGTCATCTAGATATGTCTGTATCATCTAGCTGTCTGTATCATCTAGATATGTCTGTATCATCTAGATATGTCTTTATCATCTAGCTGTCTGTATCATCTAGATGTGTCTGTATCATCTAGATATGTCTGTATCATCTAGCTGTCTGTATCATCTAGACGTGTCTGTATCATCTAGCTGTCTGTATCATCTAGATATGTCTGTATCAGCTTTCCATGTATCAGCAAACTGTGTCTGAATCTAGCTGACCCACAATGGGAGTGTCCTCACATCATGCAAAAAAAAGGTCTATGAGTTTTGATTGGGTGGGGTTGAATATGTGCGATTGAAAAGTTTATTGCATTGTTTCAACATTCTCAGCACAGTGTTTTGTACTTCATGCTCTGTGTCTCCAAACCTTAATTACCTTTGTGGACCAAGAACTTCCCACTGCATGGCCTGGTGTGTGTGCATGTGTGTACGTTCATCTGCGTGTGTGTGTGCATGTGTGTACGTTCCTCTGGTGTGTGTGCATGTGTGTACGTTCCTCTGGTGTGTGTGCATGTGTGTACGTTCCTCTGCGTATGTGTGTGCATGTGTGTACGTTCCTCTGCGTGTGTGTGTGCATGTGTGTACGTTCCTCTGCGTGTGTGTGTGCATGTGTGTACGTTCCTCTGCGTGTGTGTGTGCATGTGTGTACGTTCCTCTGCGTGTGCGTGTGCATACATACGTACCATAAACCAGCACAGTGGCGGAGGAGCTTTTGCGTCGAGCCACGATGTTCTTGGCCACACAGGTGTAGTTGGCTGTGTCTGCAAGCCGGGCCTGTTTGATGATCAGATTATGGTCCACCGTCACCAAGAAATTGGGGTCAGTCACTGGGTCGATCACATCATCATTCTTCTGCCACTCCACCTGGAAATAACAGACCTGGAGGTTTCAGACCAACGTGCTGCTCAAGATCATATGACATCAAGATTATAAACATGAGAAAAAGGAAACTGAGACAAAGAGGTAGATGAATACTGTTAACCAGCAGAACTGCAGTGACAATACAGTGTACTCTGGGATTAGAGCTGTGGTTTAGTCCTATTGAAAACAGTGTGTCAGAGACCTGTTGGATTAGCTGGCATTGCTCATAACTGACTGATTTAGCTTTGCTTCTTATATGACTGAATGATTTAGCTAGAGCTACTTTATAGAACCGACTGATTTAGCTATCGCTTCTTATACTGTATGACCAAGTGATGTAAATAGCTTTTCGTATATGACCAATTGATTTATCTAGCTCTGTTTATATGACCGTTTGATTTAGCTAGCACTGTCCTAATATGACTGATAGATTTAGCTAGCACTGTCTTAATATGACTGATAGATTTAGCTAGCGCTTCTTATATGACTGGTAGATTTAGCCATTGCTTCTTAAATTACCAAACGATTTAGCTAGCACTTCTTACATGAACAATTTATTTAGAAAGGTTGACTAGCTACCTCTGTTTGTAAAATGGATTGACTAGCTATCACTGTTTGTATAATGTATTGACTAGCTACCTCTGTTTGTAAAATGGATTGACTAGCTATCTCTGTTTGTATAATGGATTGACTAGCTACCTCTGCTTTTATTACTGATTGGATCTCTAACCTGGGTTGGTGACAAACTGTTACTATTGTATGCTGTTATGGCTCTAGTCTAAATAGCATCCTGCCTAAAAGGCCCCAGGACCAGTAGAACACTATCTGAGGATATTCTCGTGGATTTTGTTACTGTGATGTTAGACTAAGATAAAAAACACACAGAATGTAAAAAACACACAGAATTCCAATGTCCGTTTTTCAGGGGGAAAGGCATGTTAGCTTAAAGATGACAATTCCTCTGAAACCAAAACATTTCAGAGCACGTTTTTACATTGTTTGAACTCTGTATGAGTGGCCCAGACAGCACCGACATTGCTCCAACAGCAGACAGGTTGACAGGTTGACCTCCAGCTAGGTATCCTATCTCCTGTTGCTGCTGTTGTCCTCCAGGACTAGCTCCAACAACCAGAGCGTTCTAAGCTGGTGGATAAATTTAGCATCCCAAGTAACACCCTATTCCCTATTATACTAGTCTTATTTTGCATGTAGCATATGGGTCTATTGTGAACCATGTAGGAAATAGGGTACCATTTAGAAGTCAGATGTTGTTAATCCCTGTAAAAGTAGTTAGTAAATATGTTCAGCAGCTATGAGCAGCTAGTGCTGTTTTTGGGGCAGCTACCACTAACATCCACTAATGTTTTTGGTGCAGCTAGCACTAACATCCACTAATGTTTTTGGTGCAGCTAGCACTAACATCCACTAATGCTGTTTTAGAGCAGCTAGCGCTGACATCCACTAATGTTGTGTTTATAGCAGCTAGCACTAACATCCACTCATTTTATTATTGGGGAAGCTAGCGCTAACATCCACTAATGCTGTTTTTGGAGCAACTAGCGCTAACATCCACTAATGTTGTTTTTGGGGCAGCTACCACTAATATCCAATAATGTTTTTGTAGCAGCTAGTGCTAACATCCACTAATATGTTTTTGGAGCAGCTAGTGCTAACATTGACTAATTTTGTTTTTGGAGAAGCTAGCGCTAACATCCAGTGATGCTACTTTTGGAGCAGCTAGCGCTAACATACACTAATGTTTTGGAGCAGCAAGAGCTAACATCCACTAATTTTGTTATTGGAGAAGCTTGCGCTAACATCAGTTAATTCTTTTTTTGGAGCAACAAGCACTAACATCCACTAATTTCATTATGGGAGAAGCTAGCGCTAACATCCACTAATTCTGTTTATGGAGCAGCTAGCGCTAACATCCACTAATGTTTTTGGAGCAGCTAGCGCTAACATCCACTCATATTATCTACAGTAGAAGAGACAACGAGTGGATGGTCTAGAGAGAGAGGAAATTACAAGGAAGGGGAAGGAGTAAGAAAGGGATAGAGAGAAAAGCTGAGACATATCTATAATTTAATGTTTTAGTGCACTATTGTTAACTGCCCTATGGCACTACTAGGCAGCCATTTGGAACACACCCTGTCACTCGCAGAATGAATAGTGGCCATCTCTCACCTCGGCTGGTGGGACCCCCTCTGGAGGATGACAGCGTAACAACACTTCCTGGTCCAATGCCACCTCTTTTCCTATTGGCTCCTCCTCAAAATTCTTCCTCAGGTCTGAGGAGGAGGACCAAGAAAAACAATTTCTTAGTGCTGTGGAACAGAACCTAGAAGAACAAACTATAGAACAACTTGGATCAGACCATATAGAAGAAACCCAGTAAGGACTCAGGCTTAAAGGAACTAGGAACAAAACTAGAGAGGAACCCGGATAAAAGCAAGTAGAGAGAAAACTCGGGAAATCGGGTGGAGAGCAAATAATAGGAAACCTAGAGAATAATCTTGTTCAGAGCAAATACATGTAGTAAGAAACCTAGAAATGAACCCGGTTTAGAGAAAAAAGTGAAATCATAAGGCAACGTAAGTCATAGCAAACAAAGGCCATCTTCTCTGTGGAGACTTGTAGAGAGGGACTAACGTTTTCCAAGGTCCAAGCCCTGTATCTGACCCCTCGCTCTGCCTCTCACAACTCTGGTGGGTGTGTGTGGTTGTATCAGCAAAAAGACACATTTTGCTTCCTCTGGGAGACAGGGGACGATTAATCCATTTCATTTCCTTATTCTTTGTGAAGCATAAACATGTTTTCCTCTTCCACCAGACTTCTGATATACAGCAGATTTCAGTGAGCTGTGAATATCTTACTTATTTATTTCCCCCTCTTCCCCATCGTTATTTCTCACCTCTCTCTCTCTCTCTCTCTCTCTCTCTCTCTCTCTCTCTCTCTCTCTCTCTCTCTCTCTCTCTCTCTCTCTCTCTCTCTCTCTCTCTCTCTCTCTCTCAGAGGTAGATCCATAACAGACTGTGTTTCTGCATCATGCTCAGCATTGCTTTTTTGTGTGTTATTGTATATGCGTGTGTCTGTGTGTGATTGTACTGTGTGTGTATGTGTGTGTCAGTGTGTGATTGTACTGTGTGTGTATGTGTGTGATTCTACTGTGTGGGTATGTGTGTGAATGTGTGTGATTGCACTGTGTGTGTGTGTGTCTGTGTGTGATTGTACTGTGTGTGTGTGTCTGTGTGTGATTGTACTGTGTGTGTATGTGTGTGTCTGTGTGTGATTGTACTGTGAGTGCATGTGTGTGTCTGTGTGTGATTGTACTGTGTGTGTATGTGTGTATCAGTGTGTGATTGTACTGTGAGTGTATGTGTGTGTCTGTGTGTGATTGTACTGTGTGTGTATGTGTGTGTCTGTGTGTGATTGTACTGTGAGTGCATGTGTTTGGCTGTGCGTGATTGTACTGTGAGTGCATGTGTTTGGCTGTGCGTGCGTTCATTGCCAGAGGGGTTCAAGGCATCAACACAAACCAATTGCATTAACCCCCTACCCTGTTCCCGCCCGGGCAAGAAGGAGAGCTTGGAGCGGAGCCAGTATCCAGCATAAGAGGTGTTTGAAACGAACACCCAGCAGGCTCTGAAAGAGCAGCTTAGAGTTGGGGGGCTTTTTGTCTGGTAGTCTGAATGACTGACTGAGAAGCAGCTTGTCTTGACCGCAGGTGGCTCCAAATTACAACAGGCCTGTACATCCCATTTATACCTGGAGGCACATTCAAGCTAATGTTTTTACATCTTGAACTTAAGCATTCTATCCAGGCACACAGGGGAAAACACTGGTAAGAAGATTAAATTCTGAGATATACCTAACCCTTTATGTGACATGATTAATTATTTAAATTTCATGTGTCGTTACCAATTTAGAAATGGACATTTAGCCTAAACATTTAGTAATTAATTCCACATATAGTTTAGATCAGTGGTCCTCAAACCCTTCCATGGAGGGCCTAGTGTATGCTGTTTTTTGGTCTTTCCCTTCAATTAGAGCATAATTAGGACCTTAACTGCCAGGTGAGGGGAGATACTAACCAATTAGTGAGCTACTTCATCAGGCTTGTACAAGGTAAAAGCGAAAACCTGCATAAACTAGGCCCTCCATGGAAGGGTTTGAGGACCACTGGTTTAGATACCCACATAATAAATCTATGTTCAGAGTAACACAAAGTCTTCCTGAGATCTGCTGAGATTCAGTTTAAATTATACTGACTGATTAGAGCTGGGGGAGGGGCTAATAGACCTGGAATGTTGAAATAAGTGTGTGTCTGTCTATGTGATCATTTATGTGCATAAATGCATGTGTGTATGGCCATCATGATGGTGTTTTCATCGTTCAGCGTCCTGTGAGGTGGTGCTCACTGAGGTCTCAGTCTGAAGCGCTTCTCTTCTGTTACTCTCTGTTCTCCTCTGTTCCTCTCTGTCTGTCCGGCATAATGCATATTTATGTGTGAATTACTGGAGGGGAGACGCTATTAAACACCCAGACGTAAACTGGCTTCCGTTAATAAAAGCTTTTGAGGACCGGACTGGGTGTGTGTGCGGGGGAGTGAGGGGGGTCTTTCTCAGTCTCTTTTCCTCGCTCAATCTAGATAGTTTGCTCCCTCTCTTTATGCCCCTCCCCCCTCTCCCCTTTTATCTCCCCTATTTCTCTCCTTCACTCTGTCCTACCTTCAGACCCGCTTCACATATGAGTCCACAGTCTATATTCTCTGGCCGACACACAATATCACCCTCGCTGATTTAACAAGTATCTCTGAAAATAGGTGTTACAGCCATACCCCTCTAAAACAGACCCTGTTCAAATAAAGACTTACCTGAAAGTAGAATAAAAATATAAAAAAGCATTGCACAAAGTGGAGAAATACTAAACAGCTTCCGTTAGGATTATTAAAAAAAACTGTGTTTTAGACCCAGTCCGGACCTCACCTTTGACACCAAGGGCCCTATTTTAACGATCTAAGTGCACAGCGTGAGGCGCATGGCGCAAGTGTGCTTTGGGCGTGTCCAAATCCACTTTTGCTAGTTTGACGGCGGAAAAAATGGTCCATGCGCCCGTCTAAAAGGGTTGTATTAAGTGTCTTCATTAATTCATAGGTGTGTTTTGGCGTAACCTGCAATAAACTAATTAAAAATTCATCTCCCATTCCCTTTAAGAGCCAGGCGCGTTTGTACCTTTCACACATTGCTTTTCCGATATCTCAAAATAGTACTATGCCAAGACAAATCCTGAACACACCTCCCTGTTAGACCAGCATGCCCATGGGCGGAAAAAAAAGGTGCAGGCGCACTTGCTATTTAAATGACGTGGGCACCGGATGGTAAATGGACAACTGCGTTGGTCTTAAACTAGCAAAGACACTTGCAATCGGGCTTTGCACCGTGTTGCGCCGGGTGAAAGATAAGGCCACGATGGTGTCTTGGGGAGGCCAGTCGGGGTTAAGCAAGTATTATTACAGTATTTTTAGTAGCAAAAAACTGCATATCAACATGGGTATACTGATGCTAACTGGATATACTGCATGCTAACTGGGTATACTGATGCTAACTGGATATACTGCATGCTAACTGGGTATACTGATGCTAACTGGGTATACTGATGCTAACTGGATATACTGCATGCTAACTGGGTATACTGATGCTAACTGGGTATACTGCATGCTAACTGGGTATACTGATGCTAACTGGATATACTGCATGCTACCTGCTGAACGGTCTCCTCCCAGAAACGACATCATAAAAACTCTTTACAGCCATGGACAGACTAGACCAAAATCAATTGATCCATCAATATTCCCGGAGGGACTTGAGCAGATTAGAGATTGAATTATCAATAATGTTAGGAAGATATGTCCCAAAAAAGTGCACCATCATTCTGGAACTACCATATTTCAGCAGGGGACACTGTGAAAGTGTACAGAGATCAATAAACCAAGTGCCTGGATGTAAAGGCCCACAGGTGAACGTCTATAACTAGACTGATTCTGAGAAATCTGCTTATCTAGACAGAGTCCTTGTCTGTGTCCGAAAGACATGCCTTATCTTATCCCAAGACCATGAACATCCATGCTTCAGCTCGACAGGCTAACACAGTCTTGTGGCTGGTGGGAGAACAGTGTTTAAACTGCAATTATCAGCTTTCCTTACTCAAACAGGTTCTGAGGGCAGAAAGGTTATGGTTGGTTCAGGCGAATACCCAATCAAAACGGAGAGGAGGCGGGAGCTAAGGAACATTTCAGTCTTTGTGATTGTGGAATTTCCTCCTTTTAAATTTCATTTAATTTGTTTTAGTTTTTTTACTGTATTCTGGCTATATTTTATGTATTTTATTAACTTGTTCTCAGTCAACTTAACTGTATAAATAAACAAATAAATATAATTCAGACCACAAGTAAACCTAACTTTAATCATAACTTTAACCTAACCCTAACCCTAACCCTAACCCTAACCTTAACCTTAACCTAACCTTAACCCTAACCTTAACATATCACTATCCATTTAATGTGCAGCTAATATGCATTTAGTTATATTTGATAGCTAATATTATTAAAAAGTAAGACCTTTTAAAGTGTTTCCAATGCCAGCTTGGGATTTGATCTGGCAACCTTATGGTTCCTAGTCAGATGCTATAACCACAAGGCTAACTGCTGGCTTCATGCAGCCCTCTGATGGCATTTTTATCTGTTGTCCACTTCAGTTTACAATGTTCCTGTACTCCCGCCTCCTCTCTGCCTCCTCTCCATTTTCATTGGATTTTTGAATGAACCAATCATATTCTTACTGCCCTCAGAACATGTTTAAGTGAGGAAAACTGGTATGTGTGTTTAAACCATGCAGGTCACATACACAATCAAATTGTTTGTAATTTCAAGGTACAAAAAGGAAAAGGTTTGTCTTAACTAAATCTGCTGACTTTAGAATTTTTAAATAACATCTGCAAAAACAAAGATTTTCTTATTTTTATGTAAATGACTTACAGGCAATCCTGACATATGCCTTTTGGCTCTTCTGTGTCCCCGTAGTACTCCAAGCAACACACTGGCACCAGTAGTCATCCAGGCCGAAGATCTTCTCCACCTGCTGTCGAGAGATATCTATCTTCACCTGCATGATGGGTAGAGCTGAAACAGAACGCCACGCACACGGTCAGCACCAGGGCCAGGTAAGCATGGAGGTACGCTTCACAGAGACTAATCCACAGACAGTTGATACAATCTCTCATGGAAAGAATATTAAAAACATGTCAAGGCCCTTTCTAGAAAGATGTGATGTATGAGTTTGGGTTATTGTGACCCATCAGGATTGGTTACAGTGAGGGCGGAACCTGGGAGAGTCCAGAAACACAGGTGAGGTTTCTAGAGCTGCTCAACACAGGT
The DNA here is from genome assembly GCA_016801145.1 of Umbra pygmaea. Taxonomy (NCBI): domain Eukaryota; kingdom Metazoa; phylum Chordata; class Actinopteri; order Esociformes; family Umbridae; genus Umbra; species Umbra pygmaea. The sequence continues at coordinate 3,525 of JACXGM010034399.1, read as the reverse complement.
GAGAATAGTGGAAGGGCTCTGGTTAAGACGCTGTTTTGGCGAGGGCGTTGACCTTACCTTCTCCCCACACAGGTCAGCACAGCTGTTAACAATGTTCCCAATACAAGTTAAGTAGGATGTGAAATGCATTTGCAAGATCACCTTAATTCTGGATGACGTAGTGTACCAGTGAATAATTGAATCTGGATCAGGTTAATATTCCAGACCTAGGTCTCCAGTAGTTAGTTGTTCTCTGGGTTTAAGTGACATTGGTCAACAGGCACAGTCACTTTCGTTTCGAGTTTGGTTCTCAGACCCGATTCAAATTTAAAACCTTTCTAAACCACAAGCTAATTGTCTCAGATCAACCAGACAGTAACAGCAGATCCAAAATATTCACAATAAGTGCAAAGCTAATAAAAAGCATCCATAGCCAGAACCAAATAGAGGAACACTCCAGTGGCTGCCAGTGATTACAGATTATTTTACGACAACAGGCAAAACCAAACGATTAAAAGACCAGCACAACATCAGGCAAAACCAAACGATTAAAAGACCAGCACAACATCAGGCAAAACCAAACGATTAAAAGACCAGCACAACATCAGCGGTAATTGCAGTAAGTACGGAGTGGGGATGTTTAATTTGTGGGGCGGTAGTCTAACAGACAGTTAGACCATTGTGCTGCCACAGGGGCTTGATGACAGAAAACACAACAAAACAAACAGCCACTTCACTGCTAGGTGCCTAACATGCTACATCACTGGGTTATATTCTTATATACACTTATGTTTGTGCTGCACACTGAATGGTAAATTACCCTGCCAATAAATCAGTCAATCAATCACCAGTGAACAGCAGCACACAACCCAGAGAGTGCATTGAATCTTGATCAGAGAATTCAAGGTGTGTATTCCGGCTTTATCTCTTCTAAGAGTAGTGTATCTCTGCTAACAGCATGTATCTCCCCTAACAGTATACACTGATCAACCATAACATTATGACAGCATGCCTAATATTGTGTAGGTCCCCTTTTTGCTGCCAAAACAGCAGCAACATACGCAACAAACTGTTATGGACTGTGTGTTCTGACACCTTTCTTTCAGAAACGGCATTCACTTTATCAGCAATTTGAGCTACAGTAGTAGTACCACACAGGCCAGCCTTCACTCCCCATGTGCATCAATGAGCCTTAGCCGCCCATGACCCTGTTGCCGGTTCACCGCTTTTCCTTCCTTGGACCACTCTTGATACTGTAGGTACTGACCACTACAGACCTGGAACACCACACAAGATTTGCAGTTTTGGAGATGTCTCGGCCCTTGTTTTGGAGATGTCTCGGCCCTTGTTTTGGAGATGTCTCGGCCCTTGTTTTGGAGATGTCTCGGCCCTTGTTTTGGAGATGTCTCGGCCCTTGTCAAATCCTTTCACTTGCCCATTTTCCTGCTTCTTCATTTGGAACTCATAGTCGATGTGTTAGGAGCAGGAGAGATTACACAAGCATCACACCATCGCCTTTTAGTTTTATTGTCCTTCAGCCAGTTTAAATCCTTCTACACCCTTTTCTGTTTCAGTACATAAGGTTGGTTCAGCTCATTTCGTCATTGTTCATTAGCAGACCTGTTTGTTACCATGTCACCATGCACTGGCCGATACCTAGAAGGTAATCAGGTTTTCATCTGAAATGCGGCCTATTACAGAATGTTAGTTTCTGTCACAAAAGTATAAATTATTCTCTTGAGCATCGCATTTTATGGCAAATGAAGGCTCTGAAATGCATACATTTCTCATTTATACTGACACACTAATGCGGAATGCAAAAACTGAATTATTGTTGAGTTAAACAATATCTAGGGTGCCTAAGACTTTTGCACAGTATATCATTGCCAACATGATAAAATACTACCCCAGTTGTAAACACAACATTAGCATGACTAAACACTACCCCAAAATGACTTAACCCTACCTCAACACAACTATACACTACACCAGGCGTGTCAAACCAGATCCACAAAGGGCCTAGTGTCTGCAGGTTTTTGCTTTTACCTTGTACCTGAATGATTGAATGTCACTAATTGGTTAGGATCTCGCCTCACCTGGCAGTCTACGTCTTAATTGGGCTCTAATTGAAAGGAAAGACCAAAAACCATCATACACTCGGCCCTCCGTGGAACCGGTTTGACACCTGTGCACTACACCAACAGAAATAAATATAAACCCAACATGACTAAACTCTACCCTAAAAAAGTAGACATATCCTAACATGACACCCCAATCTATTTCTCTCTCTTAAAATAAAGGCTTATTATGCGTGTCCCAAATCATTGTCCTATTCCGTGTTCAGTATTACACTTATTTAGACCAGGGTACACATGGCTCAGCTCACAATACAGAGGACATGGCATTTAGAATGAAAACATTTCATTTCATTTACTCTCAACCTTGGGTTGACCCCAAATGCCTCAGGAACGATATGTATCTTGAGGTATTATCATGACTGAACTACACACTACACACTACTCTCTGATAAAGGGCTTGTCATGTTCTGTATGCTCTCCCCCATAAAGGGCTTGTCATGTTCCTTCTCTCCGCGTGTCTGATATGTGTTCTCCAGGGCCCACAAAGTAATGGAATGTGGTGTGATTAGGATGGATCTGTTGAGTCCAGAAACCTCATGGGATTCAACTTTACAGAAATGCAGACTTTTTACACTTTCTGCACCTTACACTATCTGCTGACAACTCATTCACTACACTAGTGCACTACATTAGTGCATTACTTTGGACCAGAGCCAATAGGGAAAGTAGGGCACTATGTAGGACGCAGGGCTCAACTACCAAATTCACACTGCTCATCATGGTTGGCCTCTGTAGGCTGGGAAAACTAGCAGACAGCACCCTGATAATAACAGACAGACAGGCAGACACACAGACAGGCAGAAACACAGACAAGCAGACACACAGACAGGCAGACACAGAGACAGGCCAACAGATTTGTATGCAGGCCAATATCCAACACTTGAAACACGCAAAAAACACTCATATATGCACTTGACACACACACACTTGACCTGTTTGATGGCCGTGTTCTCAGCTCTGGCTCAGCCTCATAAGTGGTACCCATCACCCCATCAACCTATTTAGCAATTACAGGTTCTCCTTCAGTGTGATCAACTGCTTTCTGCATACTGGCTATTCATTGGGCCACAATGGAAACGCTTTTAGCAACAATTTGAGGCAAATTATGTTTGGAACAGGGAGAGGCTGTAAAGGACATGTTGGAGTCAGGGGCATTCTGGGATGTCAGGAAGTAGAGAAGATAGCAGCTCTATTTTAGGGGCATTCTGGGATGTCAGGAAGTAGAGGAGATAGCAGCTCTAGATAAGGGGAATTCTGGGATGTCAGGAAGTAGAGGATATAGCAGGTCTAGTTGAGGGGAATTCCGGGATGTAAGGAAGTAGAGGAGATAGCAGCTCTAGATAAGGGGAATTCTGGGATGTCAGGAAGTAGAGGAGATAGCAGCTCTAGTTGAGGGGAATTCTGGGAT
>JACXGM010034398.1:0-11987 GCA_016801145.1 Umbra pygmaea | reverse complement strand
TCAAGACTACCTGTCTGTCTGCTGGGACCCACTGGAATGGACACCTAGTCCAGACTACCTGTCTTTCTGCCATTTTCTCTATCTGTCTGTCTCATTCTCTTTCTGTCTCACTCCCTGATTGTATGCATCTGTCTTCTAAACCCTCCTCATTGACAAGCCATGTGCCATGAATACCAAGCAGCCAGGCTCTCTGGTTCTCAAATACAGACAGCCATCCAGAGCATCCCATTATATCCACCCCGGACAGTCTGACGCGAAGCTGACCACTGTCAATTATAATGATGTAGGAGATGGCCAACTGTACAGCATCTGTGGATTCCGACCATTATTTTATTAAAGCAGTAGTAGATAGGCAGTGTTATGGTAATATAATGAAGCAGGCAGCAGGTGCGTCTCGACCCCTTCAACAGAACCATGTAGACCCGTGCGCTACTGTCACAAAACACGCTCACGCGATGGAAGTCGATGTCCACGCTTATAATCCCTTCACATTACTGTAATTACAGTATCTCACAAAAGTGAGTGCACCCCTCACATTTCACAAGTATTTGATGATAACTTTTCATGTGACAACACTGAAGAAACTACACTTTGCTACAATGTAAAGTAGTGAGTGTACAGCTTGTATAACATTGTAAATTTGTGGTCCCCTCAAAATAACTCAAAACACAACCATTAAGGTCTAAACCGCTGGAAAACGGTAAGTACAAACCCCTAGGTGAAAATGTCCAAATTTTGCCCAATTAGCAGCAGGTGTGTTAAATTTGGTGTTATCGCTCTCACACTCCCTCATACTGGTGACTGGAAGTTCAACATGGCACCTCATGGCAAAGAACTCTCTGAGGATCTACAACAGTGGTCCTCAAACCCTTCCATGGAGGGCCTAGTGTATGCTGGTTTTTGGTCTTTCCCTTCAATTAGAGCATAATTAGGACCTAGACTGCTTGGTGAGGGGAGATCATAACCCATTAGTGAGCTACTCCATCAGGCTTGTACAAGGTAAAAGCAAAAATCTGCATATACTAGGCCCTCCATGGAAGGGTTTGAGGACCACTGATCTACAAAATGATGGCCTAGGCTATAAGAAGATTGCCAAGACCCTGAAACTGAGCTGCAGCATGGTGGCCAAGACCATACAGCAGTTTAACAAGACAGGTTCCACTCAAAAGAGGCCTTGCCATGGTCGACCAAAGAAGTTGAGTGCACGTGCTCAGCATCATATCCAGAGGTTGTCTTTGGGAAATAGACAAATGAGTGCTTCCAGCATTGCTGCAGAGGTTGAAGGGGTGGGGGGTCAGCCTGTCAGTGCTCAGACCATACGCCGCACACTGCATCAAATTGGTCTGCATGGCTATCGTCCCAGAAGGAAGCCTCTTCTAAAGATGATGAACAAGAAAGCCTGCAAACAGTTTGCTGAAGACAAGCTGACTAAGGAAATGGATTACTGAAACCATGTCATGTGGTCTGATGAGACCAAGATAAACTTATTTGGTTCAGATGGTGTCAAGCGTGTGTGGTGGCAACAAGGAGAGGAGCGCAAAGACAAGCGTGTCTTGCCTACAGTCAAGCATGGTGGTGGAAGTGTCATGGTCTGGGCCTGCATGAGTGCTGCCGGCACTGGGGAGCAACAGTTGATTGAGGGAACCATGAATGCCAACATGTACTGTGACATACTGAAGCAGAGCATGATCCCCTCCCTTCGGAGACTGGGCCACAGGGCAGTATTCCAACATGATAACGACCCCAAACACACCTCCAAGATGACCACAGCATTGCTAAAGGTGAGGGTAAAGGTGATGGACTGGCCAAGCATGTCTCCAGACCTAAACCCTATTCATTATTCGTGGGGCATTCTCAAACTGGAGGCATTCTCAAAACATCCACCAGTTCTATGATATCATCATGGAGGAGTGGAAGAGGACTCCAGTGGCAACCTGTGAAGCTCTGAACTCCATGCCCAAGAGGGTTAAGGCAGTGCTGGAAAATAATGGTGGACAGACAGAATATTGACACTTTTGGCCCAATTTGGACATTTTCACTTAGGGGTATACTCACTTTTGTTGCCAGCAGTTTTGACCTTAATGGCTGTGTGTTGAGTTATTTTGAGGGGACAGCAAAATTACACTGTTATACAAGCTGTACACCACTATTTTACATTGTGGCAAAGTGTCATTTCTTCAGTGTTGTCACATGAAAAGTTAAAATCAAATATTTACAAAAATGTGAGGGGTGCACTCACTTTTTTGAGATACTGTATTTCTTGGCATGTGGGAACATTGTGGATAACAGCTAATACATTATAGTCCTATAACAGTTTAGATTACCGTATCATATTACTGGTAAACAAACCTATTACTAATAAATAATGAAATAATGATAAAATAAATAAATAATAATATAAATCACTATTAGCATATAGTGAATTAGTTATTTTGCATTTCTTCCTTTGGTACAACATAAAAAGTAATTCAATTACATGTGTTTTTTGTGTAGCTGCTCAGTATTACAGTAACTCTTTGAAACGTCTACCTAACTGCCTCAGTACCTAATCATCTGAAATGCTTGAAACTCTTTTTCTAATGTCTTGCCGGCTGTGGGCTTTGATCTAACAACCTTTCATTCACTCTAACAGCTAGGCTACCTAGCATCTCCATGAACCCAATTGGACATTGACCCAGAATTTCCAGTCATGTTGCTGGGACTTCTATCTCCATATTTTTGATGTGAACACAAGACAGCTAAATGTTAATCTCATATGGATATCATTAGCATACAAGGTCATAATATCCTCTTTCTAGCCTTGGATGTGGGCTGTATATTCTAGACTGGGGATAAACCTTGGATACCAAATGACAATGCATTAGTGGGCAAAGATTAAGTTAAGACAGGACTAAAAATGTATTCCAGAGGAGAATCTCCATTGAGGTTGATTTCTTTAGTCCAGGACTAGCGTCAATCTGTGTCTGAAAAACCGGCCTTTTGTGTTTTCTATTAGTCGAGAGTGCAACTCTGGTTCCAAGAAACCTATCCCATTAGAATTGATAGTGAGAGACATTTGAAGATGAGTTCCTGGACACAAATGTGTAATCCTGGACAAAAAACTGTGAGAGACAAAAAGACTTTGCTTTTAGGACTAGGCCTCGTTTGGGTCTGAGAAACCGCATGGAAGTGTTTACATAAAGTTTATTTCTCTGATCAACTCTAAATTAAAATTCCCCAGACGCAGATTAGGCCTACTCTCTGACCAATAAGGTATTCCAATAGAGAGCATGCTTTTAAATACAGGGCTAGACTTTTCCTGTGACCTAGGGCAAGGCTGCTACTGGCCATGTGTCTGTGTACGATGTAACAACTGGTTTCTATAGCGACCGTCCAGTAAAGACCGTCTGCCTGCGCTCTTCTCTGCGTTCAGAATGAATTTTAGCATGGCACACTCACTTTTAGCGATCCAAAGTCAAATTGTGACTCACAAATTCCTGTGCTTTTCTTTTTCCAGGGATCTGCGGCAGACATTGGGGCGTGGCACCCTCACCTCCTTTCCTCCTCCCCCGCCTTCTCTACGACTTCACTTTCCTACCACGCTAACCCAGGCCTGTCAACCCCACGGTAAGTTGTGTGACTAGCCTACACACACCCCAAATCTTCACTGTACATTCTAAGAGAATCTCGTCCCTCACGCTAACTTTCCTCTTAATGCATAATATAGTTTTCAATCATAATAAAGAGCCTTTTCAATTGTAACGTAGAGAGTTTTCAGCCATAATATAAATACTTTTCACTCATAACCTCATGAGACCCAGTAATTAATTTGTGCCCACTCTAGTGGACACAGGTTTCTGGTCAGTATCTCTGGAGCCATACAGTCCACTGTGTGTAGTATAATTTTTGGTCATAATGTTGACAATTTTTCAGTAAAAATAAAGACACATTTCATTCATTACGTACTTTTCAGTCATACAATATCAGATCCAAATGCCATCCTTCTCTTACAATGTTTTTGATTCCTCAAAGTGCATCAGATGTAGAAAGGGTTAAGTTTGACATAGACAGTCACACAGATAGAAGAACACTGTTCCTGAAGAATCGTTGGCACTCTTGGGCCCCAACTTGCAATCAAAACTGTAGCCACGCAAAACGTTCTTTTTTTTCTGGAGGACAAGTTTTTTTTTGCTCTTGAAGCTCTGATAAATGTCCTGCCACACTCACACACACACAAGGCCTCTCACTCTCACACACCCCTATAGGCCCTTAAAAACATCAAAGAATTTCTACTGCAAGTCAGCAACACCATAAAACTGAAGGTGTTTTAAAGCATAGACAGAGTGAGAAGGTAGAAAGGAGATTAAACCAGCTTGCACATTGTTGCTATTGTTCCCTGTGCTTTCTTGAGGGAACTCAGTTTCCCTTAACTTTAAAAAAGCTTTGTCAATTTGGAAAAGGAAATGTGGTTTAAAGTAACACTAGAAATGTTAGAAACAACTCCATACAAACTGAAACACCAGTGTCATCCAACGGAATTGAAACAGTAAAGAAAGGGACAGTTAGCCGTATATGAAATAGGCCTATAATGTTTACCATTTCAGGGACAAAACGGAATAATCTGAAAACCAGAGCAGCGATGTCAAGGGAAGTAAGCTACAAACCTAAATAATCTGAAAATTGCATCATTATTGTTTTCCACTGAATTATAAACTCAATATGACTGAAAGAAATAACAACAAGAGACACTGAAACAAATGGTAGCAAAGGGACAGCCTACCAAACAGTGTCTCCCAAAAAGTCAGTATTTCCATGTATCAGAACTAGGCTATTATATCAATTAACCCCTACGAATGTTATGTATTATGCAACATACAGAATTTGATTATATACAGTCGAATCCATCGAATTGTTACCGTTTCTGTTAATATAATTGGAGTTAGCTCTAGATATGCCGTTGTTGCAGCATTATTGGACAGGGCCAGACTTAATACTGCTCCGTCGCTCCGGTCAAGAAACCAGCAATCAGTTCTATAGACATACCTCCGCCCCCGTGCATGGACAGGGGGGAGTATATGGGAAAGAAAAGAAGCTTAAATGCTTTGAATGATGGTGTGGAATGTTAAAAAGTGTCTGAGCGAGGGGAGGGCCGTTGGCGACTGAGTTTGGGGGGCTGAAGAGAAGGGAGGGGCGAGAAGCCGTCTCGTGGGACCAAGACCCATCTCTCAGATCTGGTATGCGTGACTGAGCAAAAGAGAACAATCTCATCCTGCCTTCTTAACTTCGGGAAACAATAGCAACTACCCGGTAGCATATTTGTAGTCAAAACACAATACACATTTTATCGGAGGAGCAGAAAAATAATGAAGTCCAAATTATAATAAAGAAACTAATGTTCGCAACATCTAAAAGGCAAATTCAGCCTAGGCTAAATGCCACAATAAAACAGCGCAATAAAATGCTAATAAGCCTATTGGTGTGGGGGGTTTAATATAACTAGCTTCAGAGCCACGTTAGTGACAGCTCTTTTATAAGCGAGCAGCTGAAACATAATCAACACAATACGCAAGCCTGATAATTATAACTAGAAAAATAAAGGGAAGCATCCATTTTGAATCTGCTCGTAAATAATGTAATAACCCAAGCCGGCAAATGAATATGAGAAGTGTTTTACTATTAGCCTATAGAAAGAATAATTGAAATCGTAAACTTAAACTGTGATCAGAATTACCTATATTATACGATGATCATGCGTTTTATACAAAAACCTGTCTCTCTCTTTGATTTATACATTATACGGACATGAAATCGCCATTTCTCTTCGAAATCGCTACGTTTTGTGCAAAGCAGGACTGCACGATTCTTAATATTGTTGATCAAAATAAAACAAAAAGTAGCTACCGTAGTAGGCACATCATGAACACTACATGCCCCTGTACAAAACCAACCCAGATTTCCTTTTCATTTATTATATAAATATCAACTTTAATGTTTACTGTAAGAATATAAAACAATTTCATTTTGGATTCAGGTTTTTACAAACACATATACAGTACATGAAAACACAGTAGCTTTTCAGCAGGACTCAATACATGTTGCAGTTCAGTTCGATCAGAACATCATGTTATTATTCCATAGGTTCCATATAGGCCTAACACGCATTCGCTTGGAATCCGAGAAAAATAATTAAAGATTGCTTTTTAATTCTAAACATGTGTTTAGATACTATTCCAAATGAATATATATTCAGTTGTTATTGTAAAATTGTTTGTGTGTGTGTTTAAGGTGGCATATCATATCTAGTAGATATGTTGGGATTATTTGAAAAAGAGATACACTTGATTGAGAAAAGGGCCAACATTTCTATTATAGAAATCACTTCAATTTGAAGTACAACGCTCTGAATAACAGCTAGTAAGTTAACAATATTTGCTTACATAAGCATAAACACACCAGCGGAAGATGGGAATGCAAAGATCCCCTTTACTCAAAGCTTCAATCCGAGGCCAGAAGGCCTTTAACTTGGGCTAAAAAGTAAACAAAACAAAAAACATATTTGGGATACAAACCAGTATTTAATCCATTTAATTTGCATAAAGTCGCTCTTTTTAGTCTGAATGCGAGCAGTCCTTTTTGGACGAAACTCCTTTCGTTTCTCTTTATTGTTAAGCGTTTCTGGGCAAATTAACACAAAGGTAGTTAGGGGTCCTTTCTTTTTGCTGCTTCGATTCTCCAAGCGTGAGATGGGTGGGGGAGGGGACACTATAGTCCTGCGTTGCTATAGGCACAATTTATCTCCTCTTCTCGTTCTTTTTAAGAATACATGGATTTATCACAACACATTGATCAACGAGGTAGCCAAATGTTTTAGGCGCGATAATTGGAGAGGTTTAAGTTAAATATTGCGACTCCGGTAGAAACAAACAAAAAGTTTTTTGTAATTGTCTCATTAAGCGGGGCGGGATGAATGTGTTGTTAATAATACTAAAAATGATTTGATGATGATTGTGTTTTCCTTACATGTTTAAAATTGTGAAACATGAGAAGTCACAGTTTTGAAGCTTTTAGATACATTGAATTAAAACAATTATCCAACTAGGCTACGACATTGATAGCAAACAGAGGATTCGTTTTTTTTAAATAAGGAACATTTCCCCGCCCACTCGTCTCTGCTCCGCCACCATTCCCCTCCTCTCTCCTTGTGTGTTCCCCCCTCCCCAACTGAGCCACGCCAAGTTGGGTTTCACCTCACTTTTTCACTCTCTGTCATCTGCCAAAGTCCCAAATTCAAAACTTTAAGGCATGGGAGTTGCGTTATCCGCTCCAGTCCCCGTTTCGTGATTTTAGTACATCCATACAGATCGATTCCGGTCAACTGTGTCAAGTGGTCGGCAATGAGCTCCAGTCCTTTGTCTGTAATCCGCACGCACTGTCCAATGTTCAGGGTTCTCAGCTCGTGCATCTGGCGCACCATCCTATTGATGCCATCGTCACTGATGTGGCACGAGCAAAGGGACAGGGATTTGAGCTGGTACAGACCCTGGGCGATGTAGGCCAGGCTCTGGTCGCCTATCTTGTCACAGAAGGACACGTCGAGTCCCGAGAGCCTGAGCGTGCCCATGGCGAGGTGCATGATGCCGGTGTCACTGATGTTGTCGCACGAGCGCAGGTTCAGGCTCCACAGGCTGGTCATGTGCGAGAGGTGGAGCATTCCCGCGTCAGAGATCCCACCGCAGAAGCTCAGGTTGAGAACTTTGAGTTTAGCCAGGCCCTTTGAGATGTGTTTGAGGGAAAGATCGGTGAGTTTCTGACAGTCCTGCAGCGTCAAGTATTCCAGGTTGAGGCAGCCCTCAGCCGCACTACGGGTCATCCCCGCCAGGTGCCCGATGCCTACGTCAGACACATGCCGGCAGCTCCGGAGGTTGAGGCTCTTGAGCCGGTGTAACCCCCATGCTATGAGTAACAGCCCTGTGTTGGTGATGTTGCTACACCCGCCCAGCTCTAGCACCTCCAGGTTCTTTAGATACTGGGCGATCCGTCCCAAACTGGAGTCTGTAATCTGTTTACATAGACTAAGGTTCAGGACCCTCAAGGAAGGGATCTCTTGGACAAACGCGTGCCCCAGGCCGTTGTCCGTTAAGTTATAACAGCCACTCAAGTTTAAGCTCTCAATGTTTGGCATCCCCTGAATCACATAACTGAGGCTCCGGCGCAGGCTGAGGATCTGTACTCTTCGGATGCCGCGGGCCTGTAGGCTGGGGAAGAGCGAAGGGTTGGCCCGCCGCAGATGCAGCTTGGCTTCAACCCCCCTCCACACGGACTTGTGGTAGGAAGCGTCCCTCCAAGCCGCGCAGACTTGGGCCACTCTGCCTTTGTCCCTTACATCCAAGTAACTGAAAATCATGGCTAGAATTTCCGGAAAGAGGCACGATATGTGCGTCTCCATTTTACACAGGCATAAAAAACACACTGGTTCCCAAGCCCGCCGACGTATTTGCCTCGGTAAAAGTAGTCCCCAGTAATCCAGAAAAAAAGCGGCTGTGTTTTTAACAGACCTTTTCCTCGTTCTTTTCTCACATTTAACTGTGCGAATCGATCAACTCCAAGTCCCACGTGATCCGTCTGGTTGCGCAGTAGGATTCAAACGTAAAAGCCCCAAAAACCTTGTTCCAATACAGCACCAAGAGGGGGAAAGGAAAGCATTCAAGCCCCCCACGGTCAGACGACGGTCCCTATTACGCCTTTAGATACACGTCTACGCTCGCGCCGGGGATCCAAACGGTCGTACATTTTCGAAATAGACCTTTAAACTATCATAAATAAACGGAGGGTTGGAATTCCAGTCGGTTTCTTTCTCCTCTCTCTCTCTCTCTTCCTCTCTGTTATCAGGAAAGGAGTGGGGTTTCAGTTTGCATTTGCGCTCTCTCAGCTCGCACGCATTGCCAAGCCAAGAGGCTTCCTGCCTGCCTTTGTCTGATCTTTTCAAACTGACTTGGCAGGGCTGTGAGCACGGCTATACCGCGGGGGAAACGCACACAATCAACAACAAGAAAGCGCGTTTTGTATTACATAAGGGAATATTGTAATGTACATTATATATTATGTAAATTTATATTCTATAAATACTGTAGGATATTTGATTTGATAAACTGAAGTTAAGGTAAATTCAAGATAGGTTGTTTCGACTCCCCCTTTGAGTAGGAGGAATTTGGTCTAGTCCAACTCAGCTGGAACAGTAAGAATAGTTCCCCTGGAAACCAACTTCTTACAATTCAGTTCACTTTAGTCTTAACCCTTTAGTTGTCGATGTATATCAGGTTGTTGTTTCTATTTTAAATGTTTTTTTTTAATGGATTATATTAGACTACATCTAGAACTGAAGTCGGTTCGTGTACTATTGTGGAACACTTAATTATTCTAGGACTGTGATGCTATTGTGTGTTCCAAATATAATTCTGTGCTTTGTCTCGCGTCAACGTTGTACAAATTGAAATATTGTGTCATATTTGCTGAATATATGAAGTGACGGATAAATTGGTAACTGAACGCTGCTGTGACTTGAACGTGTATTATTTGAGAAATATAGCCCTTCACGTCTTTGTTATGATTATTAATGTTTATAACCATGGTAATAAGAGTTACATTTATTTGTTTTAAAGATTGTAATGGGAGTTTCCATGTGAAACATACGAAAGTGCTGTTGTTTATTAACTTAATAAAAAAGAAATCTGGTTTAATACAAGTTGCATGGAGTCACTTAAAGCAGAAAAGCCTAGCTGCCTTCCACCAAAACGTCTCTGATCAGGCCTGTATAACATAATCACATGTGCTGTAAACACGTAACAGAAGACGTGACACATGCCAGTGAACCACAAAGTATCACAGAACACAATAATAAGCAGTGTTATCTTGTCATGGGCACATTTAGACTGGCGCCAACACCAGAATCAGGTAGAAGAACGGCCTAATACTGTAGCTGTAGCGTATATAAATTCTGTTTGCACAGTGACAGAAACGTGTAGAACATTATCGACCACTTATCTGCGAATGAACGCCATCTCTCATGTAAGGACATTTACACGTTAAATTCCTTGCTTTAGTGAGTCAAATTACTATATTCATATGAATATACTTTCAAATTCATATATTTTCCTTGTTCATTTCAAGCATCAGAGTGAAATCACACATATTCTGAAAACTTACCTGGTTACAATAGTGTTGTTTGTGGTAGATAACTAACACATTGGAATAATACACATGATCGACAGAAAGCTGGCTTACATTTCTATACAGCGGGTGGTGAGTATATAAGATCATTGGATTTGAGAGGTGTGTGTATTTACAGTCGTATGCAAAAGTTTAGGCACCCTTGGCAATTTCCATGATTTTCATTTATAAATAAGATCAAAATGAAATAGCTGATCCAAACCACCTAATTATTCATACCGTAAATGAAAATCATGGAAGTTGTCAGAGGTGCCTAAACTATTGCATACGACCGTAATATACATGGATTTTCTGTAGATTTACATATTCACTGTTCCAGCACACTATATTTAGATGCAGAGTTTTAGGTGCATTATTGGGCAGCTACTTAGTTTACACTGTGGATCTGCTGGCTAGATGAAGTAAACAGTCTAATCTGTCTCTGTGGGACTGTTGGCCTGTTACGGAACTTCCATCACAGGAAAATAAATAGTTCAGGTGGAAGGTTGCGTGCATAATGATTGACGTGTATTGCCTGAACGTTCAACTTTTTTATACCCTGATGTAGTTACTTATGTATAATTAAACACTCAGGGATGGTCATTCATCATGCTTTCACCTTTTAAACCACTCTGATCTGAGATTCTACCCAACATCCAAAATTTCTAGATATTTTTTATTTATTTATTTTAGATTTTCTGACCAACAACTGAATTGATAACCGCTATGTATACTGAAATAAACTAAACACATTTACCAAAAACATCAAGAGACAGCTAAACCTACAAATTTAAACACTTGTGTAGATTTTTGCAGAGAAAAACAGGACTACTTTATTTCCATTGAACAACTTATGTTGATCATGATATTTTTTTAATTGGAAAAAGCAGTTTAAATGGGAGAATTAGTACACATTTTGCCATTTGAACAGGAATTTCAATTGTGTCACATGACCCTTGAGAGTGAAGGCTCACTGCAAATCATTATAAAGTGATGACCTTTATCTCACGGTGAAACCTTTTGATCCTGATGGAAGTGATCTCTTCCAGGGTGACAATACCCTCATCCACAGGGCACGAGAGGTCACTGAATGTATGAAAATGATGTGAACCGTATGCTATGACCTTAAAGTTACCAGATCTCAACGCAATTGAACGCCAATGGGAGGTTTTGGACCAACGTGTTAGAAAGCGGTCTCCACCACCATCATCAAAACATCAATGACCCCACTGAAATGGAACTGGGCCATGACCCCACTGAAATGGCACTGGGACATGACCCCACTGAAATGGAACTGGGCCATGACCCCACTGAAATGGAACTGGGCCATGACCCCACTGAAATGGAACTGGGCCTTGACCCCACTGAAATGGAACTGGGCCATGACCCCACTGAAATGGAACTGGGCCATGACCCCACTGAAATGGAACTGGGCCATGACCCCACTGAAATGAAACTGGGCACTTCCCAGAGTAGGCGTTTCCTAACAGAGACATGCTAGAATTTTCCAATTTTGCCCAATAGCCTCGCTTACTGATGCTTTGGTCTGCTCATCGCCTATCCTGTGTTCTCTGGACAGGAACTTTTCCACTTTGTAGGGACAATGGCCGTTTCCTCAGAGATTGAATTGGCTTGAAAATTAACATTACATTTTTTTTAATGATGATATTTTGGGGTATTTTTATTGACATGATTATAGCAAGCAAAATCTAGGGAGACAGGTAGGGGCAGACAGAGAGGAAGGGCACAGACAGGCCTGTAGGGGGAGACAGAGAGGAAGGGCACAGACAGGCCTGTAGGGG
>JACXGM010034397.1:0-11908 GCA_016801145.1 Umbra pygmaea | reverse complement strand
GACCAAGTATTGAGTGCATAACTGAACATAATTATTTGAAGGTTGACTTTTTCTTTTTTTTGTATTACAAACATTTCTTTTATTGGTCAGATGAAATATGCTAATTCTTTGAGATAGGAATTTTGGGTTTTCATGAGCTGTATGCCAAAATCATCAGTATTAAAACAATAAATGACCTGAAATATTTCAGTTGGTGTGCAATGAATCTAAAATATATGAAAGTTTAATTTTTATCATTACATTATGGAAAATAATGAACTTATTCACAATATGCTAATTTCTTGAGAAGGACCTGTAATATGACCATTAACCTCAGTCGCCTTCTCAAGCCAAACCTATGAAATTTTCAGAAATTAGTTCAGATAGCAATGGGGTTAAAGCATGTTACCAGTAAGAGAAAGGTTACATCATTTAATCACGTAGCCGGCAAGGTTAAAAATCTGTCTTTCTGTCACAATGTGAAGGCCTCAGCACATGGAAGACAAAGGAGCTGCATTGTGACTGAGAAACCCTTTAATTTCAATGAGTGACATAGCTGCGCTTTTTTCATAGCAAAGTGATGTACACCTCTCCAAAATATTGTGGAGCCACTGTACTCAAAGTTCAAATAAGGGCCTAGAAGCCGCTGACCTCTTGAAGCACAACCAGTCAGAATACATTTTGTGATCATATCGTTCTATGGTAGTGTTGTCAAAAATATAAATGTTTCGATAAGTATCAATTCTGAAACTTTTAAAATGGTTTTAATGTAAATTTTCTGCAGTATCTATACTGAAAGTTTGCTTCCTTGCAA
The DNA here is from genome assembly GCA_016801145.1 of Umbra pygmaea. Lineage (NCBI taxonomy): Eukaryota > Metazoa > Chordata > Actinopteri > Esociformes > Umbridae > Umbra > Umbra pygmaea. The sequence goes on along the minus strand of JACXGM010034397.1, from coordinate 11,115 downwards.
TCTTGTCACACCTTTGGCTAGGTGGATGTGGTGTAGTGGAGAAGAGAGGGAGACCGAAGCAAGCAGGTGTAGCTGGTTTGTAGATTTGACTGAATAAACCATACTTCCTGACTTTACTTATATGAACAATCAACATACATGGAGATAGCACAAATTCAGACTACACTATACTGTGCTCTTATTCGTGGCACAGAACACGACTAGCGGACCTTGCAATACGCACAGACTCAATACATATATGATATGACTACTTACACTCGCTGATGTGGCGAGGACACTACTCAGTGGGTCCATAATAAGTAAATAGTTTTGGGAAGCAACACAAATCCATAACACAATGCAGATATACAATGACTCTCACCATCCTCTGCTCTACCGGGAGTTAAATAGAAGAAAGGAGACAGGCTGGAGGCAATTTCCAACCAGAGCCAGCCGGTCTCATTATCAAACTAACTAAGACCTGAAACACCCTGGAAGGACAGAGGATGGCGCACGCATATTTACCAGAACCCAACAGAAATCAACAGTGCCTGGCGCTTGTCATATAATACAATATAAACAGAATAACTCAGTAAATACATATTAATATAGTAGTCCATCTATCTGTTCAATGGAACAGGTGTCTCACCCCAGGACACCTGTGACAGATCTCTTTTCCTTGACCGGAAGTTTAAACACACACAGCTGCAGTGCCCCCATAGTAGGGTTGGGCGATACTGCAAAATCTGGGTTCCATCCGATCCCAAGGAATACGGTCAGGGCCAATATTGCCGATATTGATACCGATACTGTCACACCCTTGCCCAGTAGATGGCAGAGGTGGACAAAGACTGAGTATGAAATCTATATTTATGAGTGAATTTTGTTTAGGTGTATATATTTGTGTTCTTTATCTTTAGCAGTGCATTGCATGTATTTTTATGTTGTCCTTATAAATATATCATATTTCCTTTAAGCCAGACAACTCTTTCCCAGTTTGGTAATACTAGGTAAGGGTGTAGGGTAGATTTGTTCTGATTAGTAATGTAGGTCAGCTGTGTTAGATTGGCCTGTTACGTCTTTCAATATAAGCAGGCCAAACTGGGAAAGAGGTTGTTGGGCATTTATATATTGTCTGAAGGTGTAAGGTGAGATTGTGGATATTCCTGCGAGCATTTATTCAGTAAGTTGTGAAAAGAGAGTCGCCTGTGTTGTATGTTACTCTTAACTGTTCGTTGGTACGTAATCATCGCTGTATGTTATCTATTTTGCTTCCATGAGCGCTGTCAGGAAGATTGTTAAAGGTTAGCCATCAGCGTCCCGTGCCACTGTCAAGAGCACGTGTAGGCTATATCTCTGTATACTCGTTAAGCTTTCAACGAGGAGGTACCCTCCAACTTGCTTGTTTTGTTCCCGGAGCTCTGTGAATAAAATACCATCATTTACATCCACCATCTGCCTGTCAGTTTCTCTCCTTCCGTCCACACACCAACCAAATCCGTGACAGATACCAATACTTTTTATTATTAAAAGTGGCTTATGTACTTTAACGACAGGAAAGTAGTGTATTATGATTTATGAGGTATTTATCTTACTTTACGTACTAATTATGTGAGACTTTTTAACATGTTTTTGGATTTTTTTTACATCTTAGGAAGTCAAATTATCTCAGTGCACTGGAAGTTAATTTTGATAATTACTTCACTCATATTCCATCTTAGTTGTTTGAAAGCACTGCACAGTCACAAGCAACAGCAATGGAGCTGGAGAAGCAGTTAAGATGTTTCAAGATCATCTGCAGCAAAAGAGTGAGTGTCAAACACATCCAAAAAGAGACAACTTGTTAGTGTCTGACAGGAGCACAGGTTTTTAAAGTGAGGATTAGATTTAAAGTTGTTCAGGCTATAGAGGATTCTATAGGGGACTCAGACAAGCAGCTGGATGGCAGTTTAATTGGTGTGCCACAGCAGATGACTCACCCTGTCACCGTGTTTGTAGAATAAGAATATTATTTTTTGGTTTTGGTGTCCCAGACCAATGTATTTTACCATTGAATAAAGTGATGACATTTTTGGGGACCCTCCAAGAGTCATAAGTCATTTCAAACCCTGCTTTGTCCTTTACCACTGCTTGAAGAAAGTGTCTTCTAAAAACTGGCAGTATGTGTGAGTGTTGAGTTTGAGTCCATCTTCAATCAAAAAATTATAAATAAGTCATTCAGAGAAACACAGTGGCCATCTCCAGAGAGGTGCAGATCTACAGTATCTACAGTGTTCGTGATCATGTAGTGCAGTTAATGTACTGATGTATCTTACAGTTCAGGGTCCGCATTTACAAAACATTTTAAGGCTAAAAGAAGCTCCTAACTCGCTGGTTTAGGAGAAACTCTTAAAAATAATGGCGTGTCACTCCTAATTTTAGGACTCCTATCTTTTTTGTCTAAGAGTACTTCACACAGTGTTTTAGTGCTAAAACCAGCTCCTAAATCTATGAAAAGTTACAAGTCCTCGAGAGGACTCTTAAGTCACTAAGACCAAATCACAAATTATACTTAATGCTGAGCCTCCTAATAAAGACAATGAATATTTTGAATTACAACCTACCGTAATTCCTCAAATAAAGACCGGGGCCTTTATTTACCTCTACTGCAGAAGGCAACTGGCTTTTATTTGAAGCAGGATTTTGTTAGAGGCAGGCCTTTATTTCTGATTCCCTCTGTTTGATAAGTATAATTGGCTATATTTTTGTTTAAATCCTTGTTCCAGTTTGCCGTTTATTGCTGCATTACGTTGTTATCGCAATCTCAACACTTCGTGTAACCCTTCCAAATCCAATACGTAGTTGAAAAAAGTTGTTGAAGATTCAATCGTTTGCACTGAATGGGAGCCATGTTATTTCCAATGTAGTTACTGCAGTTAATCCGAAAATAGCATGAACATATTGTTAAATCTATTAAAGTGATAGAAATGTACAATACGCTCAACTGGAAAGCACATTATATGAATGGCACCTATAGGAGATTATCCACATGTAATATTCCCTCTGCCTTTATTTAAGACTGGCCTTTATTTGTCCGTGTTGACCATGCCCCCGGTCACTATCAGAGGACTGGCGTTTAAGTGACTACTGGTTTTTATTTGAGGAATTACAGTATATTACACTTCAATATAGTTTGCAATGACATGTACTGTATACCAAGGTTATTTTATTTATAAAAATATTGATCGGATGTTGGTCTCAGCAGCTGTTAGCTAAAATATTTGATGTTATGTTCAGATCAAACGCGAATTGAGCATCTGGAGCGAATTATTTGTGAATTATGTTTAGGTCAATGTAAAGACACGTTTACGCGCGTCTGGAGGTTCCGCGGTGTGATATGCCTGTGGTATACTCGAAGTTCCCGACCTGGCGTGTGCTAAGGTGACGTCAAAATGATGTAGATTTTGCTGACGTGCAGTGATTTTGAGCGCGCGAGCCAAGGGCGTGCACCACTTTTTTTCAGCAGCGTGCACCAAAGCGGAAAAAGGAAGCATGGACAAGTTCGAGGGCACAGTAAACTATTCATAATAACACAGTTAATGGTTCATAATAAAACTGTAAATGGTTCATAACAACACAGTTAAGATCATCTTAGCCACTGTTGACATTAACGTCAATGCTGCTGCCAATTCTGCCATTATTTAACTTTTTCTACTTCTTCTAGTCCATAGAAATATCAAAGTCGGTAGCAACTTCTCAGTTGCGACACCTCTGTTCAGGAGAAGACTGCAACTACTGTTGCAAGCACCACACACAAGTATAAATGGTTACGGCGCTCTCATGATGTCACTTTGACCTGCGCCAGGTCGGGAAAATCTAGTGTACCGCGCGCTATAGACGCGCTACTTATGTTCCTGTCTTCATTTGGTTTTGAAAGGGACTGTTCGATATTTATGGAATGGACCATCAGAGGAAAATAGGGGAGAATCATCTCTTTTTATTCTTTGTTGAGGTAGGGTCACTCAACATTTTTTAGTCTAGGTGGAGTGTCACCCACATTTGTTATTCATGAAAACAGCAAAATTTCAAAGTGGCTTGTTTGGTGCATATTTTTCCATATAGGTCTCAGTCTCGGCCCCCCATTGCGAGCAGATGGGTCTGACCCAACAAAAAAATCGCACCATCACCCACCGAAATTGGCGTTCGTCTGAGAAATTTAGTTTTTGAGAATGTTCAGCTTCGGCAGCTTTGCCAATATGCTCAAATTTACAATGACTGAGGAAGCCTAGTGACGAGTCCACAGCAACCAGTTCATGTATTGAAATGTGTTATTACCAGACACGTGCACAGATAGACCTCAGGGGGAGCTTGAGCCCCTGCCCCTTTCCCCTCAGACTCAAAGTGCCCTCTTGGCTGGTTATATTTTTAAATAATATTTTAATTCTTTGATACTATAAGATTGTATACCAGTCACATTCTCTAAAATGTAATTTTCTCATATTTATGGGCCCTCCTCCACCCCCTCTAAGAACAGAGGGGTACAGCCAGAAGAGGACTGGCCACCCCCTTGAGTCTGGCCTCTCTCTAGGTTTCTTCCTAGGCCCCTCCTAGTAGGGAGTTTTTCCTAGCCACTGTGCATCACTTGTGTTGCTTGCTTTTGGGGGTCTCGGGCCGGGTGTCTGTCAAAGCACTTTGTGACAACTGCTGTTGTAAAAAGGGCTTTATAAATACATTTGATTGATTGATTGATTGATAAGAAATGGTTTGTTCGTCCAACTTTACCTGCAGTCCAGGGAAGATCATGAAAACGATTCTAACACTGATATGATGAGTTGACTAATCAGACACATCAATGCTTGTGATTTTAGATAAAAGTTTCCGGGTAGCTGGCCTATTTATATTTTTCAACTTTTAAATGGATAGCAAGCAATCTGCAATTTGTGTTAAATACAATATATTATTCACTGGAAAGGGTAACTTAGTTTGCAACAGGCAGAAGCATGCTGTGTCACCACGCTGAAAATGAACAATGAACGGCTGGCTTTTCTCAGCTGATCTGGGTAGCTATCTTCATTAACTGGCTCTACTGAGCTCAATATTAAGAGTTGAAACACAAGTTACACATCGTTTTAAAGCTGAAGTTTCCCTTAACATTGCACTGTGTACAATTCAAAACATATGTTATGTGGTGAATGTGACTAAATATTAAAGTGCAAGTTACACAGATAGGATAGCTGTCAAACAGTCAATCCCTGGTTTTTCCAGAATCAGATTATTCCATGTGCTATAAATGATTGTTTTGTTGTCAATATAATGCACACATTAATCAACGCTGTCTTTGTCTATCCTCTGCAGAAAGTGCTGCCAGACAGTCAGAGGCAGGTACAGTAGTGCAGAAGGACAGAGTCTTTATATGAACTGTAACTCAGTAACTACTTTGAAATTGCTTTCCTAGTTTTGTTCAGTATAATTTTGTGCAAAATAGCTTGACATAGGCGTTCAATTAATTTAGACACAATGTCAAAAAACAATCTGGTATTGGAAGATGAGGACCGCAGGCCATTGATCATATCTTAATAATACATACTGTAATACTATTAATATGAATATATTTAAGATGGGGGCCCAGACATATATAGGGTTGGTAAATGCTTACAAGTCTGACTACCGAACCACTGAGCTAAACCCTGTGTCACCTTTAGGCAGTTTGTCTATTCTAGCCTACTCATAAGTGATTGCTCTGATCAACTGAACACAGCCTGAATGAATTATATTAATTTAATAAAAAACATTCAGAACATATTGTGTAAATATAAATGGTTTTGTGGCAACATTGGGAAATGGAAATAATAGACAGTTGGAAAGGGTGTGTGCGTGTCTATGCGTGCAAGCATGCGTGCATGTGTAGGGTGCCTTTTTTTACTTGAGTCCCTCAAAATGTCTATGTGCATGTCCCTGGTTATTACCCAGTGTGCTTTGTTGAATGGTCTCAATGTTTAATTGTTTTATTTAATGTGAATACTAGTTTACTAGAGGAGTAACTTAGTATTTGAAGTAATGCAGTAATGCAGGAAGGGAGCGTTTAGTTTCCATGCTTATTGTGTTTCCACAACAATTTTAGTGAGTAAATCTAGTGAAATGGCTACCATCTTGGTGGAGTGTGATGTGTAAGATGAGAAAGCAGAGGTTAAGTCATGATTGTAAAAAACAGTGGCTATCTGTACATCTTTGCCAAGCTCAAACCAGTAAAGAAGGCATCAATAAATTGTTGGGGAGGGTCATGCCTCTTTTCCTAATCATTTTGGAGGGTCGTAGAAAAAATGTATTGCTGGCGAAGGGAGGGTCAGGTCTATTTTAACTAAAGATCTCAAAACTCCTCCCGTAGCCCCTAAAATAAATAAAGAACAGTCCCTAAGTACCTGTAATTCAGTTTGTGTTCTTAGTTTCCTTATTTAGTAGTTAGTCTTATGAATTCAGTTCTTAGTTTGGTTTTTGTTACTTTTGTCTACATTCTCAATGCAAAGCATTTCAGTTTTGTTTTCTCCTACGGGATTGTTTTTTGTTAATAAACTGTTAATTATTTTTTTCTAAATCCTTACTTAATTCGTGACACCTGTGATAAACACTACCTCTTCTCGCATTTTTAACTATCGCAAATGGAGACCGATTGATCCCTCTGATTTCAATGATTTTATTGGTTCTTCCTTGAGCGTTCTTTCTCCATCTGATGCATTGGAGGACAGAGTTCTCATGCCAAACTCTGCTCTCTCGTCTGGCCTGGACTTATTTGCTCCTTTGAAATCATGACTGGTTTTATTTGGTCGTTCCTCTCCCTGGTATAATGAGAACCTGCATGCTATGAAGGCATCCTGTCATAAAACAGAGCGTAGGTGGCGTATGACTGGCTTGACTGTTTTTCACCTGGCCTGGAAGGATAATTTACTTGAATATAGGTCCAAATTGCATCGGCCAGGACTGCTTACTTTCCACAGATAATCGACAATAATCAGAAACACCCTAGACAATTATTTAATTCTATTAACAAGTTACTCAAATGTAACAGTCATTCAACAGTTCCAGCTTTGACTCATCTCTGTAACAAGTTTCTTGATTTTCACAGCTCCAAGATTGATAACATTCGTAAATGTATTATTTCTGTTCTATATCATTTTCTCCTTCTACAATCACTCCAGAATTTTCCGGGGCCCTTCTCCCAAATTTTTCCTTATTGGACTTTCATTCACTTTGTAATGAGGTTTCAAAAATAAAAGCTGCCACTTCCATTTTAGATCCAGTACCAACTTCTCTGTTTCAAACATTTCTATTTTATGTCCTGCTGTACTGAGTATTATAAATGATTCTCTGTGCACTGGTGTGGTGCCGGCTATACTCAAAACTGCTGCTCTGACTCCTGTACCCAAAAAAAGACGTAAATGTTGACAACCTAAATAATTTCCGTCCCATTTCCAATCTTCTTTTTCTCACCAAACGTTTAGAGCGAATTGTTGCTATTTAATTGCACTCCCATTTAGCTTCAAATAATCTTTATGAGCCCCTTCAATCGGGTTTCCCTAAACTCCACAGCACTGAAACAGCATTAGTTAAATGTTACTAATGACTTTTTAATCGCTTCTGATTCTGGCTGTCTTTCTATTTTGATTTTGATCTGAGTGCCGCTTTTGACACGGTTGACCGTAATATTTTATTTACACTGTTAGAATCTGTCTTTGGTGTCTCTGATACTGCACTAAGTTGGTTTAAGTCTTATTTTTCTAATAGAAAGCAGTTTGTGGATATGGGTGGTTACAGGTCTGATATTGGTGTTATGCAATCTGGTGTACCTCAAGGTTCTTTTTAACATCTATGTTTATACTCTTGGTCAACTTTTAAGATCACTTGGTCTAAGTTTTCACTTTTATGCAGATGACACCCAGGTCTATATACATTCAAAACCTGATAGTGATGTAAATGTGGCTGTGTCCTTTCTTTCTTCATGTATTTCGGATATAAAAAAATGGATGTCTAGAAATTTTTTATGCCTAAAAAGTGACAAGACGGAGGTAATGCTCATTGGTTCACCACACCAGCTACGTTAGGCTGGGTCTCCAACTTTAAGTATAGATGGTGCTATACTTCAATTTAAAAATATATTAAACAATATGGGGATGATATTTGATACTAATTTAACTTTTGATCCTCATGTTCAGAACACTGTCAGGACATAATTTCTTCATCTAAAAAATATAGCCAGATTATGTCCCATGTTGTCACTTCCTGTGGCTAAAAAAGCTAATCAATTTAGTATTTTCTCGGATTGACTATTGCAATGCGTTGATGGCTGGGGTCTCAAAAGCCACCATTAGTAAACTACAGTTGGTTCAAAATTCAGCTGCTCGAATTCTGTCTGGAAACAGGATGAGGGATCATATTAATCCTGAATTGGAATCTCTACACTGGCTCCCTGTCAGATTCTGTGTTGATTTTAAAATCCTAATGCTCACATATAAGGATTTGCATGGATTGGCTCCTCATTATGTTTTTGAGCTTTTAACCCCTTATACACTAGCTCGTGATCTCCGCTCCTTGGAGGCTGGTCTTTTAATTATTCCACTTACTCACTTAAAGTCCATGGGTGATAGGGCCCTTTCTTCGATTGCTCCAAAACTTTTGAATTCCCTGCATGCTGAAATTAGGCAAGCTGAATCCCTTAGTGTTTTTAAATCATCTCTTAAAACTTATTTGTTTAGGGTAGCTTTTATATAAATTACTCAAAATTGCTATATTATTGTTATATACTGGCATCCGACCAAATCACAGTACAGAGACAGCGCTCATAAAGATAAGAAATGATATTCGCCTCAATACAGATACAGGCAAACTATCAGTGCTGGTACTACTCGACCTTAGTGCTGCATTTGACACTGTCGACCACGACATACTTCTTGACAGGCTGGAAAACTGGGTCGGACTTTCTGGGATGGTGCTAAAATGGTTCAGGTCATAACTAGAAGTGAGAGGTTACTATGTGAGTATAGGCAACCATAAGTCTGAGTGGATGAAGTTCTCAAGGTGAACGCATACCTTGATGCTAGAGGCTAAAGATCAAGTCCGGAATCTTGGTGTGATTCTGGAGTCAGACCTTAGCTTCAGTAGTCATGTTAAAGCAATAACTAAATCAGCATATTATCATCTTAAAAATATCTCAAGAACTAGATGCTTTGTTTCCAGACAAGACTTAGAGAAACTTGTTCATGCTTTCATCACCAGCAGGGTGGATTATTGTAATGGCCTCCTCACTGGTCTTCCCAAAAAGACCATAAGACAGCTACAGCTCATACAGAATGCCGCGGCCAGGATTCTAAGCAGAACCAGGAAATATGAGCATATCACGCCAGTCCTCAAGTCTCTACACTGGCTCCCAGTGACATTTAGGATAGACTTTAAAGTATTATTACTGGTATATAAATCACTCAATGGCCTAGGACCTAAATACAAAATCTCAAAAAGGCTTAAGTTTTGCCGAATAAAACAATTGACATGGTCTAAACGGCTCCGCGGCCGGCGCCGTCTTTGATTCAATACAAGGACACGTTGGATTGCTGCCATAGTTGGTCGCTTACTGGACACCACCATGCTTACCCATTTATAGATATTAGCCATTTAAAGCCAAATTGTTTGCCAGACTTTAATTATCAAAAGTGATTGCCAATTTAAACGCTTTAATGACATACGAAATAGCCTAGGCTAATTACCACATATTAGTTCTGATACCAAATAAAGTCAATTTCATAAATAGGCCTGTATCCATTGCGAACATATTTTATTATTAGTCTTAAAATGTCCATTAAATCATTGTTGAGCCACAACATTGTCAACAAACCATAGTTTGACTTGTACTGCGCTGCACTGATTTCTAAAGACTGCTGCACTGTGGCGGCGACTAGCGGCTTGAGCTCAAACAACACTAAGAGAGAGCTTACGAATGGTCCAGACCAACCTTATGAAAGTGTGACTTAATGAAGATAGAACTTAGCGTACAAATGTGTTGGGAACCATGCCATGAGGTTAAGAGAGAGGTTAAGGAATAGGTTAAGAACTACTTAGCGATAACAACATTTTGGGGAACCAGGCCCTGACGAAAAGTAACTAGTAACTAACTACTTAAGTAGTTTTTTCATCGAATACTTTCTTACTCTTACTCAAGTAACTTTTACGGTTGCTACTTTTTACTTTTACTTGAGTAAATGTTTCCATAAGTACTTGTACTTTTACTTGAGTACAGATTTTGGCTACTCTACCCACCTCTGCTATTACAATAAATACTCTGATCCTACTACAGTAAGATGTGGTAGTAAATACAACGTACTGTAGTACTAGTACAATACATACTCTGATCCTACTACAGTAAGATTTGGTACTAAGTACAACTTATTGTAGTACTAGTACAATACATACTCTGATCCTACTACAGTAAGATGTGGTACTAAGTACAACTTATTGTAGTACTAGTACAATACATACTCTGATCCTACTACAGTAAGATTTGGTACTAAATACAACATACTGTAGTACTAGTACAATACATACTCTGATCCTACTACAGTAAGATGTGGTACTAAATACAACGCACTGTAGTACTAGTACAATGCATACTCTGCATGTGATGATCTCAAACTTTTCATACTGTCTAACTAGCTGGTCGCAAGCCAATAAAACAACACTACAACCATTGGAGTCACTTTATAAACAGGCATTAAAAACATTGGACTGTAAGGGCAATAGCTATCTTCATTGTCACATAATAAAAAACACAATATGTTTAGCTTTGAAAACTTCAGAAACTTTGCTGATGCCTGTCTTGTTTTTAAGGTACTTCGTAAGCCTGCTCCACCACCACTGGGCCAGTTTATAAAACAGAAATAGAAGATTAATAGAGTAACCAGAGCAACCACCAGAGGGGACTGCATAGTTCAAAGGTTAACAGAGTAACCAGAGCAACCACCAGAGGGGACTGCATAGTTCAAAGGTTAATAGAGTAACCAGATCAACCACCAGAGGGGACTGCATAGTTCAAAGGTTAATAGAGTAACCAGATCAACCACCAGAGGGGACTGCATAGTTCAAAGGTTAATAGAGTAACCAGAGCAACCACCAGAG
>JACXGM010034396.1:0-11988 GCA_016801145.1 Umbra pygmaea | reverse complement strand
CGAGCAAAAAACAAGACATAACAATACATACATATATATTTATACATATAATAATAGTTGCTCGAAAGGGAGTGGAAAGAAGTATAACTTATTTACTCCCACCCCCAATTACTTCCCATACATTACCCCATATAGCCGCTGCCATTAACAATTAAATAAATAATAATTTATTTGTTATGATAATATGTATTCAATATTAAAGTTTCTTACCATTACATAATGCTATCTCAATAATCACTATAATGCGATAATCCTTTATATCTTAAACATTCAAATATGTACTGGTATCTATAATAATCATCTCAAACCTAACCATATCCTAGCATATTGTTTAAACATAATTTCATTATTTACTCAGCTATTATTTACTCGTTCCATCATGAAGTGGAACGAAATTTATTGGATATGTCAAACTTTTTTAACAAATAAAAACTGAAAAACTGGGTGTGCAATAAGTTAACACTTTGCCCCTTAAGTTAATACTTTGTAGAGCCGCCTTTTGCTGCGATTACAGCTGTAAGTTGCTTGGGGTATGTCTCTATCAGTTTTGCACATCGAGAGACTGAAATTTTTGCCCATTCCTCCTTGCAAAACAGCTTGAGCTCAGTGAGGTTGGATGGAGAGCGTTTGTGAACATCAGTTTTCAGTTCTTTCCACACATTCTCGATTGGATTCAGGTCTGGACTTTGACTTGGCCATTCTAACACCTGGATATGTTTATTTGTGAACCATTCCATTGTAGATTTTGCTTTATGTTTTGGGTCATTGTCTTGTTGGACGAAAAATCTCTGTCCCAGTCTCAGGTCTTTTGCAGACTCCATCAGGTTCTTCCAGAATGGTCCTGTATTTGGCTCCATCCATCTTCCCATCAATTTTAGCCATCTTCCCTGTCCCTGCTGAAGAGAAGCAGGCCCAAACCATGACGCTGCCACCACCATGTTTGACAGTGGGGATGGTGTGTTCAGGGTGATGAGCTGTTTTGCTTTTACGCCAAACATAACGTTTTGCATTGTTGCCAAAAAGTTTGATTTTGGTTTCATCTGACCAGAGCACCTTCTTCCACATGTTTGATGTGTCTCCCAGGTGGCTTGTGGCAAACTTTAAACAACACTTTTATGGATATCTTTCAGAAAATCTTATGGAAAATCTCTTCCATAAAGGCCAGATTTGTGCAGTATACGACTGATTGTTGTCCTATGGACAGACTCGCCCACCTCAGCTGTAGATCTCTGCAGTTCATCCAGAGTGATCATGGGCCTCTTGGCTGCATCTCTGATCAGTCTTCTTCTTGTATGAGCTGAAAGTTTAGAGGGACGGCCGGGTCTTGGTAGATTTGTAGTGGTCTGATACTCCTTCCATTTCAATATTATTGCTTGCACAGTGCTCCTCGGGATGTTTAAATCTTGAGAAATCTTTCTGTATCCAAATCCGGCTTTGAACTTCTCCACAACAGTATCTCGGACCTGCCTGGTGTATTCCTTGTTCTTCATGATGCTCTCTGTGCTTTCAGCGGACCTCTGAGATTATCACAGAGTAGGTGCCTTTATACGGAGACTTGATTACACACAGGTGGATTCTATTTATCATCATTAGTCATTTAGGTCAACATTGGATCATTCAGAGATCCTCACTGAACTTCTGTAGAGAGTTTGCTGCACTTAAAGTAAAGGGGCTGAATAATTTTGCTCGCCCAATTTGTCAGTTTTTTATTTGTTAAAAAGGTTTGAAATATCGAATAAATTTCGTTCCACTTCATGATTGTGTCCCACTTGTTGTTGCTTCTTCACAAAAAATTACAGTTTTATATCTTTATGTTTGAAGCCTGAAATGTGGCAAAAGGTTGAAATGTTCAAGGGGGCCGAATACTTTCACAAGGCACTGTATATCACTGAATATAACCATGTGTGATGTCACCCATTGGTTTGTGTAGATCTGATTTGGGTCATCGAATTTGTAATTACGGGCACAGACATCTTGGTTGCGGATGTAACGATTTTAGACGAGAGGGAGGAGTAATCTAGCTAGCTTACTGATATTAATTGGGATGCTAACGAAAAACAGTATTAAAACAAAATGTACTTACCGGAAAAAGTGAAATGCCAACTCCTTTGAGTGTCTTGTCATACAACCAAACGCCATAACCATACCCTAAACGCGACTTTGCTTTATTGACAATTTTAAAATCAATAAGACCATAACTAAAAAAATGAACATCATGATAAACCGCAGAAGGCTGAAATCTAGTGATTGAGACAATATACTCATTATGAAACTTTTTACTGAGGTAATAAATCAAGTATATTATGTCTCTCAGTCTCATACACTATTACAGAAACTGAGCTCTTTTGCAACCAGACATATCGCCCCCAGTTGGAATTCAGATAGAATGCAGGTTTAAGGCACTTCCTCTTTTGCGTCACTTTGCCAAACTGGATGCTCACCCTGTGATTTGCACCCAGCTTCTTCTTCTTCTGTGAGTTTCATGGCAGATCGCAACCGCCTTAAAGGTGCATATGCCGCAACCAACTTTACTGGAGTGTGAGGCCGGTCACGGCCCATCCAATTCCAAGTCACCCAACGTAACCCACCACTCTAAGAAATTAAAACACAGCCCACGACAGCTGAGTTATCAGTATAAAAGACACCTGTCCACAACCTCAAACAGTCACACACCAAATTCCACTATGGCCAAGACCAAAGAGCTGTCAAAGGACACCAGAAACAAAATTGTAGAACTGCACCAGGCTGGGAAGATTGAATCTGCAATAGGTAAGCAGCTTGGTGTGAAAAAATCAAATGTGGGAGCAATTATAAAAAAAAGGAAAACATACAAGACCACTGATAATCTCCCTGGATCCGGGGCTCCACGCAAGATCTCACCCCGTGGGGTCAAAATGATCGGTGAGCAAAAATCCCAGAACCACATGGGGGGACTTAGTGAATGACCTGCAGAGAACTGGGACCAAAGTAACAAAGGCTACCATCAGTAACACACTACACCGCCAGAGACTCAAATCCTGCAGTGCCAGACAAGTCCCCCAGAAATCTTGCTTGTTTGTAGGTGACCAAATACGCAATTTCCACCATAATTTACCAATAAAACTCCTACAATGTAATTTTCTGGATTTTTTTTCTTATTTTGTCTCTCATAATTGAAGTGTACTAATGATGAAAACTACAGGGCCTCTCTCATCTTTTTAAGTGGGAGAACTTGCACAATTGGTGGCTGACTTAATACTTTTTTGCCCCACTGTATTCACATGTTTTCTGTTGTGCATTAGAAAAAAGCATATACAGTATTTGGTTTTGCCTACATTAAGTACCACTTTCATATCAAAAAAAGCATTCTGTATTGTTATAAGTGGTCACAGTTGTGTGGTGGTATAATGGAGAGAGCAAGGCTCAGGCAGGTAGATGTTTCGTTGTGAATGGTTTTACTTAAACGTAGTCAGTCCAGGTAAATACACATAGTTGCAGGGTACACAAAATAGCGAGGTGCACGACAGAGGTTACATTATTTGCTTTTTTGCTTGTTCTAATAATAAGCAGACTGCCTATCCTTCTGTCTGATAACTGTTTGCATCATTTTGTGTAGCGACCTTGGGTTCTTGAAAGGCACTCTAAAAAATACTTCCATGGGAGACAGGTTCCCCACCCAGGCCTTAGCAGCACCCCACCAGGCAAAGGCTCCGTCGGTGGGTCAAGCAGCCAGGATAGCCCGCCCGGAACCGAGGTAACCCCGGCAGACCCCCTGATGCTCGGCGGTGGTGGCGGCAGACCCCTGATGCTCGGCGGCAGTGGCAGCAGACCCCTGATGCTCGGTGGTGGCAGACCCCCAATTCGCGGCGGCGGCATACCCCCGATGCTCGGCGGCGGCAGAACCCCGATGCTTGGGGTCCCAAGGTCTCTCCGTTTGGGCGAATCATTCTGTCTACTATGCTCTTACAGCAGCATAGATGCTAAAAACAATATATATATATCTAGAGCGTACGAACTCAAACCACACAACACACTTTTCATAACTCCCTGCTGAAGATCATAGCTCCTGGATGTCAGTACTCCTTGTCCAATGACATTACAATAATGACCAGCACCACTCCCTTGCGCCTATATAGAGAGATAATTGGACACGGCTGCATGTAATCATTAATCAGATCTACCAGTACCAGGCTAACCTGAGCTTATACCTATCTTGCTCTAGCCAAGCAGGGGAGTGGTGCACACACAACTTAAAGAGACAGTACTTAATCTACAGTGCCGTAGACTGGAGTTTAAACACCAGTAAACATAAATACAATTACAAACAATGAGTCCATATCTCAGTTCAACTGCCACAACATCCCACTCTGGGACAGTGTGACATAAATGCTGAGTGTAAGTCAGAAAGGGCCTGGTCAGCTGTGAGGGAAATGGCATAAACAACGGTATCATCTGCATAGTGGTGAAGTTTACAGTTATTTATAGCTGAACCAATATTATTAATATGTATGGCGTCAAAAGCCTTAGATAAATCAATAAATAGAGCTGCACAATGCTTCCTTTCATCCATACCACTTATAATGTCATCTAGTACCAGAGTAGCAGTGGACATTGTACTTTGAGCTGGTCTGAAGCCAAATGGATATGCATTCAAAATACATTTTTTATCTTAAAAGGAGCGCAACTGCTGGTTAATCATTAATTCAAATATTTTCACAAGACAAGAAAGCCTAGAGATAGGTCTAATTGTTTAAAACACTGGGATCTCCACATTTAAAAGTGGACGTACTAGAGCAGACTTCCAAACCAAAGCAATTATATCTGTTAAAATGGACAAGTCAAAAACGTATGCAAGTGACTTAGCAATAATAGCTGCCAAGAGCTGCAAAATAATTTAAACTATCTGCCTTAGTAGCAGTTTTGTATAAATAGTTAAAAGGGCTTTAAAAACTTCCTCTGCGATAACCTGCTGAAATGAGAAAGACGGTTGTCTCAGTATGGTACTGGTATCATAATCAAAATCTTTCTGGGGTCTTTATATCATTGTCATTTCCACCTTTAAATAAATTGCCAGCTGTAATAAAATGTTGATTGAAGGCTTCACAAACTTCTTGTCAGTTACAGTGTTAGGGCCCTATCTTGCACCCAGCGCAACGCGGCGCAATGCACAGGAGCAAGTGTCTTTGCTAGTTTAAGAACGACGCAGTTGTCAATTTCCCGTCCGGCGCCCGCATCGTTTAAAGGTTCAGTGTCTAATATTTTTAAGGATCTATAGACAGAAATGCAATATAAGATCCATAACTATGTTTTCAGTGGTGTGTAAAGACCTTACATAATGAACCATTATGTTTTCATTACCTTAGAATGAGCCATTTATATCTACATAACTGCGGGCACCCCCTTTTATGGAGGTCGCTGTATTTTGTCTTCATCTATCTACTGTAGCCCTCAGCGAACCAACAGCGCTACAGAGCTATTAGGTAATAGTAGAATCTGTCCTTTATTAGAAGTGTAATTTTGGACAATTGTAGGACCACAGCTATTATTTAGCACAAGAGCCGACGGAGGGTGAATCTGCTTTGAAGAAGCGAAAGCATGATGAAGCCAGACGAATACAAGAGCGACACAGGCAGAAATCATGGGTAAACATCAGTGTGGCTTTTCCCAGATAGAAGGCCAGATGAGGTCAAAATGTTTTCAAAGCGATGCCAAAGTTTATTTATTTATATAAGAGGTTAAATTAAATTAAAAGGTTATTGTTCTTTCAGTATTGTTGTAATGTCATTATTTCCCCCCCAAAAATCATAATAATTGGTCGATTAATCGGTATCTGCTTTTTTGCTCTTCCAATAAACGGGAATCGGTGGACCTCCACTATATATACACAACCACTAATTGCAATTTAAAATGCCACAGGTGTGGGAAATTAACCTTGAATTGCCACACGTGTGTGTTATCTTGTTTGTCTATAACAAAGCAAAACATTCAAGCATATGTAAACTTTTGATCAGGGTGATTTGGTTGATTTCTGTTATGAGTATGGTTTACTAAGGTGCCAAACAACTGTGTGATAATTAATGCCTTCATATGATCACTATCCTTATAAGTCAGATTTATTGCATGAACAGTCAAATTGTCAAAATAAATTCTCTTCTGCCTAGTTCAACCAATCAACAGAACTTGGAGGTGAAGTTTTAAGATGGAGTGTCACATTGTTGAGTCACATCCCAGGTTCAGTTGCCCCTGAAAAAGGATGCACAAGGTTATTTGGGATGGGAATCGAACCCATAACCCTGGCATAACAAGCCCCATGCACTCACCAAGTGAGTTACATAGGACCCAATAACCTTGCTTAATGTCTTCAAAACATTATAGATACGAAAAGTATCGTATTTTCCATCAATTTTATTAAATCAAACAAATTTATGTTGACATACTGAGGCTTGACATGCTGTAGCTTCCTAAGTGTAGTCCTCAGCTTGTGTTGATTGCCCTTTGATAACGAGGATAAATCACCAACAACACAGGCACACACTACTTAAATTTACACTGTGTAGGAATTTCTCCCTTCTAGCGGTGAAATTGTATTTTACATTCAAACGAATAGTGCACTCTTTTTCAAATGCTTTTTGCATTTACGGTAGCCGTTATGTACCAAGAAGCTATGCAAGATCAGTCATATTCTCTATCAAAATGGATTCTTATCAAACTTCTAGGCTACAACACGTCTTACAAACTTGTTTTTAGCACCTTCTCCACTCGACTCAATCCCCCATTCGCGGGAGGGGGTTATCATCAACACACCTGGGTTTGCATTCAGGAGCACTCTTAACATGAATAAGGAAATTAGAAATGTCCCTTGAGACAAAAATAACATTACAACTTGATGGCAGGCGTAAGATCATCATGAAAAGTAGGCTACTGATGGAGGTAGCTAGTGGGCATGAAATTCACCAACTAGGCTGTTTAGCTTTAAACTTTACATGTTCTACTGTTATGCTGCCTATATAATGAATTACACAACCAAGCAATGAAAAAAAAGCTTGTAATTTAGACTATAACATTGACTTACCTGTCGAGAAGAAAGCTGGCAACTTCAGTGTCCCTTTGAAAGTCTTTCTCCTTCATTACCGGCAAATTCAGAAAACTAGGGTAAACATTGGGTAGCCTTTCAAAGGTGGAAAGAGCACCTGTGAAAGGCTAAACTGATGTTTACCCTTGTTTTTTGAATTTGCCGTTCACGTTGCCTTTTTAATTCCCCTGTGGCTCGCCATATGTACTATGATCCTCCTCCATTATGAACTCAAGTGCAGTGCAGCCTTTCAAATTTGCCAGGGCAGTGACAAGCACCTCTCACTGATCTACTGCTCCATTTCAGCTGGTTTCAGTAACGTGACGCTGGCTCTGAATGAAAACGTGAAATGTGGAGCAGTATATCCTTTATGTCCCTTACCAGTTAACTTATTTCAAGATGGCGCATGAATATGGAGTGTCTACTCCACAGGGTGAGCATCCGGTTTGGCAAATTGATGCAAATAAGGAAGTGCCTTAAACCAGCATTATATCTGAATTCCAGCTGGCGGCGATACGTCTGGTTGCAAAAGAGTTTGGTTTCTGTAATAGTCTATGAAAATGAAAGACACTTCTCACTTGATTATTACCTCAGTAAACATTTTCATAATGAGTATATGGTTTCAATCACTAGATTTAAGCCACTCAAAGGAGTTGGCAGTTCAGTTTTTCCGTTAAGTAATGTTTTACATTTTGTTTTAATATTGTTTTTCGTTAGCATCCCAATTAATATCAGTTAGCTAGCTAGATTAATTCTTCCTCTCGTCTAAATCCGTCACATCTGCAACCAAGATGTCTGCAACCGTAATGGCAAATTCGATGACCCAAACTGGAACGTTTGGCTAAAGTAGTCCCAGTCCTCCTTCTCTTCATCCCCGGAGAAAAACTCCTTGTCCTCCTCCTCCTCGTCCCAGACAGAGAACTCATCCTCCTGCATCCACAAGCCACAACCAAACATGGCTACCCCATTGGTGTTTTACTCCACTTCTTCGGTGGAGTAGCCCATACTCCTAGCCTGTTCCCATATTAGGGGGTTGACTTGGTCGAGGTCCCTGCCTCGTTATCTCAGTATCTCCTTGTTAGGTTGGAGCATACTGCACCAAGACGCTGTCTCCATTGTTTCTAGATGGTTCATTCTGTCACGGTTCAGAAGGAATTGGAGGCAGGCGCGTCTTTAACAAAAGGTAGTCTTTATTTGAACTACAAAAGTAAACTGGACAGAAACAATGAACCACACTGAACAAACAAACAAACACACAAAACTAAATACCTTACTTAATGAGGGGAGGGTGTGCAGGTGAGGACTAAACAACAAAACCGATAGGCTAACCCAAACATGTGATGGGATCATATGACACAAAGAGTGGGAAAACATAATCAAAACAAAACACGCAGGGGAGAAACCACTACAAGGTGAAACACAGAACAAGCACACAGACACTAGGGACATTGTGACAACAACATCATACAAAATTGGGTTTTACCGATTAACATAATATAATGGTGTTACCCTTTATTGCTGTTTATTAGTCCAGGTAGGAATAAACAACAAAGTATAGACTGTATAGCAAACGTAATCTGACCCCATGAGCTACGTATCACATCACATAGAAAAACATTATTGTTATTTCGTAGTTTTGTAACTTTAAGCATTGCGCTAAACCATTGTTCAAACATATGATGTCATAGATCAGTTAAAACTCATCAAAATGGCTGGAGTGGATCGTTAACCCTGTACTACACACCAGCTGGTGACAGAATGGAGTCAAGGGCATTTAGAAGGAGGTGCAACCGTGGGCGTTAATCTAATCATTATCTACAATCTCTGTTTAGGTTCCCTACACTTGGCAGACTATGTGTGTGTGTGTGTATGGGTGCATGTGTGGGGGCTTGCGTGTGTGTGTTGCAGTAAGCATTTTCTATCGCAGTTTAACAAAACAATGATAGTAACTGTCTGTAAAATCTATTGCATGTGTGTCCATTTATAGGCTAGGCTTAGGCCTACTTATTGGTTTGATGAATGATGAAATACTTATCCATGAGTTTAACAGGAAGCAACACTGGACTGGTACATGCTTCACAGGGTAATACATTATTACCGGTATCCTCATTCATAATCACTTCGTCGAACATACACTTTCAATGCCAGGGTTGTGTTTTCGATTTCCAAAATATGAAAACATTATTGTGTCTGCTAAATGAATGAAATATATTATGTAAAGTCTTTAACAGTAGACTAAAGCCAGGCTGAAGCCGTTAATAACCATATAAACACACACACACAGCCAGGGGCAGGAGCAGGGGCCACACTCCCCTGTAGTGGTCCTTTGCTTCATTAAAATGCAGGGGATGTAGCATCAGTGTGACTCACCCTGCCCATCTCCCACCAAACGCCAGCAGCAGCGAGTTCTACAGCGACAGTCAACATCTAATATTACGCTTCTGACTTCACACAGCAGAGCACTGGATGGCCAAACCACCCAAGATTCTGTTGCCACAGCAACATGGTCCAAGACCACACCCCCTATTCCTCTCCTCCCTCGTTACATGCTCCCCTTCCCGCCAGTGCACCATGTGACTTTCAGGAAGAGGCATCACTCGAGTCTCTCCAGCTCTTATATAGCCGTTAACCCTATCCTCCGCTGTCTTGCTAGCCGACTGTAGCATCCTAAAGCTTACTGAGCTGTACATCAGACAAGCCAAATTATGGGGTCTCTAGCTTAAAAACGCAGCAAGAGAGTTAAGTGAGGCAATAGTTTTAACAGTAAAGACTTGTGTGAAGAGCATTGAATTACCTTAAGGAACCATATACAAGTCTTACCTCACTCACTGAGTTACAGAAAAAAAGTCTTAGCTGCGTAAACCAGTTCCCTGGAAGAGGCAAATAGTGATTTGAAAGAGCCAATAATACATTTTACATCATAGTAATTTGACAGACACTCTTATCCAGAGGATCTTACAAACCAACTTGAGCTAAGTGCATTTTCTAAAGTACCCAACAACTGATATATTTATATTGTATTATTTGAGGAATAAAGTCAATGACTTATCATTTACTTGCCCAATGGTTTTGACTACTAGGCAATTCAATACCAATTAGTACACTAAATCGAATATTATTTTATGGAAATCTGCGGGCCTGTATTCACAAAACATTGATCTTACCACTATGAGGACTCCTAAACAGCAGTAAAAGTTCCTAGCTAAGAGTTAAAACCTATTCACAGAGCTGTTGAGACCAACTTTTAGTAAGGAATTCGAATAACTCTTACGCTAAAAGTAACGGCGTGGTTGACCTCATTGCTATGGATGATGCAATGTTCCCTGAACAAGCTTACGTACTATGCCTGCAGTGATTGGTCGATAGGGGATGGGTGTCTGTCAATACTGTAGGTATTTCATGTTGCCATATTGAAACAAATATTCCAAGAAAATATAGCTGTAGTGACACTGATTAAACATGAAAAAAATAATTATATACTGACTAGATAAGTATATGTTGAGCAAATTGTCAGCCTCTTACATGTTTGGCAGCTCAAAAATAATTAGCGGATATGCATAAGCAGTCTTTTTATTATTAGACAAGAACATCGACCTGACGGTACATCGGGCAAACTAAAATGAACAACTTTGACTTCTTGGGCAACATTGTTAAAGAGACATTTAGAAGTTGGGATAACTTCGAAAACCAAAACAGACACTTGGGATATATACATTCTGTAGGCGCTATTGAGCTCGAAATCTTGATAAAAAAAGTGTTCAAAACTTTGAAAAACAAAAAGATGTGGATTGTAGTCCATCCTCCCCCGATTCAGAAAATATTATTTTCATCATCACCACTAGTCTTTTGTAGGTGCTAATGAGCTTGAACCCCTGTATCAAACAATTTTTTTCAAAATTTGGAAAAACTAAAAGCTGTGTATTGTAGTCCATCTGTGATGATAACTGGAGTGTGTGGTGTAGCTGGTGGGGAATGAGGCAGGAAGTAAGCGAGTAGTTGGAAATATATACTAAACACTTCTAGGCAAAATATCAAAATGTAGTTTAAGCATCAGCAATACAGGCAGCAACTCAGGTACGCAGTGAATACAGCAACAATGGCCAACACCTGTGTGTTGGTGAGGCAGGCTTATATACCCCAGAGATGGGGACTTGAGTTTGAGACTCTGACTCGAGTCGCACTTAAAGTGTAACTCTCGCCAAAATGCAACCTAGGGTCTTTTTGTTAATGTACCCAAGTCAAACTTTAATTTAAAAGCATAATTAGGACAGAAACGCCACTTTTAAGATTTTCTGTATTTTTGGTTTCGGTCAAAACATCTTTTGAATGGGAGTGATAGGGGCACTAAGAAATACTAAAACACTAAGAAGGCTTAACACAACATGAAACTTTGCACAAAGTATCACCAGGGGCTGTAAACATGAACTCGAGCATTGAGAAAATTGTTTGTGTACACAGAGTTTAGTAAAAAGGTTGTGTACAACTCACCTCAAATGCTCAAATTCAAGTGTACAGCTCCTGGTTATACTTCGAGCAAAGTTTAATGTTGTGTCGAGCCTTCTTAGTGTTTAAAAATAGCAATTTTGATGCTATCATAGTAGTCGAAAATCGAAACCAAAAATACGGAAAATCTTAAAAGTAGCGTTTCCGTCCTAATTTTGCTTTTAAACAAAAGTTTGACTTGAGTACATTAACAAAAAGACCATCGGTTGCATTTTGGTGAGAGTCATGCTCACACCCCAGATAGCAAACAGTCATTGAAACTATGTTAAATCAACATTCCGTTGTCAACATTAAGTCATTGAATCAACATCGAAATCTGATGTTGATTCTACATCATTTTGCACCCTGTTTTAATATTGAAACAACATTGAAATCCTGTCCATAGATCAACGGAATTTCAATGGTATTTCAATTACCCGGAATATTGAAACAAT
>JACXGM010034395.1:0-11987 GCA_016801145.1 Umbra pygmaea | reverse complement strand
TAAATGACAGTACACTGATCATCATGTTTGCTGTACACTTGATTGCCCTCAACTGCCGTCAGTTATTTGATTCAAAGCACTTGATGAGAATTTGAATGGATCAATATTTACCTTTGTTGACATTATCTGAATGTACAAAAAGTAAACAAGATAACGGCGCTGTTTCAAGATATGATACAGTGAATAGCTAGCTAAAGCAGCCCATCAATTTGACAATTAGGTATGATAAAGTAAATAGCTAGCTAAAGCAGCCCATCAATATTACTATTAGGCAGCAACCCGCTTTCATATTATAGATCATACGAAAAATCGCTGTTATTACTGCTGCTCCCATAGACTTCAATGTATTAAAATCACCCGCTTGGAACTTTTGAGAGACACATGAACCACGTGACCGTACCACGTGACTGTAGCATTTTGGACCCTCCATTGACGCAACTCTCTCAATGGCTCTGGTTTTGTCACCCGTCAATGGCGTCATATAATCTTTGACTCCTCTAGTTGCTCTAATTTTCAGAGAACCACCAAATGGCATTACATAAAGTGAATAACCGTAACTAAACATAACGTGAATAAAGCTATAATATATTTAACAATACACAGCGCTGGCGCTAGCTACAGGCAAGAACCGATCGGCTGGCAACACTGCAGTATATTTTGCCTGCAACACGAACTCGGATTTTCCGTTTCAAAATAACAGCGCTCGTAAGTCATTACAATAATCATTGTAAATGCATTGCATAGATACAGTAGGTAGTGTTTCCATGTTCATGTGTTGCTAAAATGAGTCTATTGATAAATATAACAGACTCTAGTGAATGTTTTTCAAATGTAATCGTGTTTTCATGAGATACTGACAATATATTCAAATTGTGTGTACAGTATATTTGTTTCGGTTTTTAATAAAAATTATTAAAAAAATATTTTTTTTCTATCACTCCTTACTTTACAACCAATACAATTTTGTCACTGTTGAGTGGAGTGAAGAGCCTGATGCACAACTGAGGTTGTATGTTAATATGGAAAATGGCATGCACAGTTTTCTACATAAAAAGCGTGGCCAATATATATGCCACAAAACACAGCTTGAGGGTAGCGTACAAGGAAACTGACACAGTATAAATACTGATGTAGACAACTACGACAATATATGTGGTCTACAAACTACAAAAGATATTGGTCAATAAATCTCACCATAATACGGGTACACATAGACAGAGTAACAATCACCCACGACACTCTAGTTCAGTTGGTGTTATATAGGCCCTGCCAATAGGCACAGCTGAACTAATCTCACCATAATACGGGTACACATAGACAGAGTAACAATCACCCATGACACTCTAGTTCAGTTGGTGTTATATAGGCCCTGCCAATAGGCACAGCTGAACTAGGTTGGTCCTAGTTCGCAGGGGTTGAACTTGAATTGGACTTGAATAACACCTAGTAGTAAGGATTGGTGGTTACAGACAACCAACTGTGGAAAAAAGACCAATGCAAACAAAAGGTTTCTCTTCATTTCATATTGATAGGTATATGTTTGGGTATAATTGACATTTTTGTTTAATTCCATAAATTACTGACAACATTACTCTCAAATTTTTAATAAAATATATGTAATTTTGAGCATTTATTAGCAGAAAATGTCAGCTGGTTAAAATAACAAAAAATATGCAGTGCAGTCAGACCTCAAATAATGCAAAGAAAATAAGCAATATGAATGTGTTAACTTAAGAAGAGTTCAGAAATCAATATTTGGTGGAGTAATAATAACTGTTATATAATGATAACTGGCTTTCATGTGTCTTGGCATGCTCTCCACCAGTCTTTCACATTGAAGTTGAGTGACTTTATACCACTCCTGGTGCAAAAATTCAAGTAGCTTGGCTTTGTTTGATGGTTTGTAACCATCCTTCTTCACAAGTCAGAGGTTTTTAATAGAGTTGATTTAAGAAATATTTGCAGTGGTTTCTTATTTGTTACAGACCTGTACAGACCTGGGGCCTCATTTATAAAACTTTGCGGTGGATTTGCATCAAAAGTGGCGTACGGACAGAAATATTCAGATTTATAAAGCCGTGCTCACGCACGTTCTACGCCGTTTTCCCTTTAAAAATCACAATCAACTATAATACGTGGCGCAGCTTTTGATGCTTCATGTCACTCCCATATTTGCCCATAAATACTCAGAGAAACGCCCCCAAATTAATATTAAAGGAGAATTTTGGGCGATTTCAAAACCTAGCTCTGTTGTTTGCATATCAGAAGTGCTGTCCTTAGCGTTAATAACTCAAACAATCTGCATTGCCAAAACTGTGTTTACCTTTTGCTGCCAGTATACAACCGTTACACATTTACGGGGCAAGTTAAAAAGCGTGCTTTGAGCCACTAAACATGTTAAAAATGACATTACTAGTCCATCCATTTGCACTGATTCCTTATAATGAACACAGCGAGTTTGAACAAATAAGTTTGTGTACATACCTCAGTTTATTTCCCATTTTCCAGTGAAGTCCACACTAGTCGATTGTCGAAGTCATACAATTCAATATTCCAAAACTTATTTTTTCCGCAAAAAAAAACAATTCGCCGTGGTTATATCCAAAAACTACTTTTATCGGGTGTAAACTGACACTTGCCTTCACAGCTCCCAAGAGTTCAAGAGTTATCGCGCATGAGCAGAGGTAACTAAGCAACACTGTTGAGGAAGCGGTGTCAGGTTACCTGACCGACTTGCTACATTATTTGGACATAACCACCGCAAATAGTTTTTTGGGGGAAAAAAATATGTTTTGGAATATTGCATTGTATGACTTCGACTTCGATCGGTGCCCTTATAACATGAGTGCATTCAATATTTCATTGATAAATTTGGGAAACCGGACATAGCTGCAAATTGTGCTTTTGTGTTTGCCTGTTCCCCGCAGTGTACGGAAACTTAATGTAGGCTACTTATGTGACAAGCCTATTATACCTAACACGTCTGGCATAACCCGTTAAGGGTTGGCTGAGATATCCCTGACCTGTCAGCGTATTCCCTCTGGAAAGTACCAGCCACCAGAAATCCTGTTATGAGTGTTATGAAAGGTGCCACAAAATAAAATGCACTATTAGGCTATTATTACTATTATCTTCTAACAGCGGAAGATCAGCCGTTGTGAGTCAATACGCATTGTGATGGAATGGCTTTTTATAACCATCCTGTTGCGTACATCCCTGCACATGTTCCCCCACACCGGTCTTGGGTCTCCCGGATACTAAAGGACGTTATGTTGTGCCAGTCCAGTATTGTTTTTTTTGCCTTTTGCTTATATGTTTCCCTTGTGCCTAGTGCCTCCATACGAGACTTCTACCTATTCTCTATGAAGCTCGTTACGCACACCTGTGCGCCTTTACGCAGCTGTGTCCCATTGTAATTAGTAGGATTTTTAAGCCTAAGTGAATCATGTACACATTGTCGATTATTCCTCCACGTTACAGGAGTACGCTGTCTCTGTTATTGTTACTGGACTTTGACTTCGTAAAAAAGTAAATATCGTATGCTTTGATCGTGACAGACAGAATAATCGACCTACCATGGAGGCAGCAGGACGAGAGGTAATTACGAGCTCACTAGAGGAACACGGCTTGTTGTTGCAACAACACCATCACCAGCTGGCAAGCTCGGGTACCGCGATGGAAGAGATCCTTGATAGACTGAAAGCCAGCGAGGAGGTGAGGAGACGGAGGACTATGGCCTGTTCAGACGGTTGTTCCGGTAGGTGTTCGACCACCCCAAGGAAGCCCGGGAGAGAGAGGAGCAGCTCCTACACATCAGACAGGGCTCTTGTTCCACGGCTGACTACGCATTAGAGTTTAGGACTCTGGCATCATCCAGCGGCTGGAACGACGGCGCTCTACTGGCTCTGTTCCAGGGGGCCTCTCTGAGGAGGTTTGAATAGAGCTGGCTTGTCAAGACGAGGACGCCTCTCTGGACGAACTCATCTCCATGGCTATCCGCCTGGACCGGCTGATTCGTGGGAGAAAGCAATCTACGGCAAGAAGAACTACGTCACCAGCTCGCCCAGGAGAGGAGGAGCCCATGGAGATGGATCACACCTGTCTAAACCCTTTGGAGAGGTCAAGGCATCTCCGGGCTGGATTGAGACTCCACTGTGGGGAGGAGGGGCACCTAGTGGCACAGTGACCTTACACCCAGGGGACTCCACGTTGGCTGAAGGAACCACCTGTAATCAATACCAAGGTAGGCCCTCTCTTATCTGGTTCCTTATTCCCTTGTAACATATTGACCTTAGCAGTTACACTACCAGAATATCCTTGCATTAGTCCTCTGTCAGCCTCGGTAGACTCTGGTTTGGCAGGTTATTTCATCGATGTAGACTTGGTGAGAACCTGGCAGATACCAGTCGAGACCCTGGAAAACCCAATTCCTGTCTTTGCCGTGGACAGCCGTCCCGTCAGGAGTGGTAAGGTGTATCAACAAACTTAACCACTGGTTTTGGCTATGCACACTGGTCACGTTGAATGCATTTGTCTATTTGTGTTACCTTCACCTGCCCATCCCATAGTGCTGGGCATGCCTTGGCTCAGCAAACACAACCTGGGTATAGCATGGAGTGAGAGAAAAATATTAGAGTGGTCACCAACATGCAAGACCAGATGTTTCACTCTGTCAGTACATCCTACTTCTATTGAAAGCCCTTCTATCCACACTAACGTTTCTGCCTTGCTACCTCTTGAATACCACAACCTGTTGCAGGCCTTCTCCAAGACCCAGTCCAATTGTCAATGGAGAAATTGTATTATATTCTTACTTCCGGAGTCGGCTGTGGGCGAGACTGTAGAGGGATTTTTTTTATACTCTTGAAGTATATTCTGCTAGCAACACTTCAGATGACGTCATATGTAATGACAACCATAATGACAACCTTCAAAATAAAAGCCTGAAGGTCAATGTATATCAACGTAGGCAAGGCAAGGCAAGTTTATTTATATAGCACATTTCATACACAATGGCAATTCAATTTGCTTTACATAAACAGGAAAACACAAATATTTAAAACAGATAAAATTAAAGCATTTAACGTAGCATCTGGAAGATGGCGCCGTTGTGTGTGGCACGCCATCTGCTGTTGTCGTCTGTGCATTTTAATACATTCATATCCATGTGGTTACTGCTGATATGGGGACAAATTGCATCAACACTGTTAGTATACAACCGGCAAATACTTTTAAATTTGCGTATATCCACCGAGGCACTACAGGATCAAACGCCTTTGCGACACTCACCTCCACCTTTTCAGTCGGAGATACCGGTGTGGCTACATCGATTACCACCATACTATGCCCCGGTGAATAGACGTCGGAAGAGACGGGGTAAGCGTGGCGGTATGGCCGTCAAGCTCAAGATCCTGCTACAGGCAAGCAGTAAGCTGAACACTAGGATTGATCGCCTCAGCAAGGAAGGTGAAGGTAACCGTTCCTACGCTTGGTGTTCAAGTTTGGACGCATGTGCGTGGAGTGTTCTGCCCAGCATGGGAGACCAGTGGCCCTGACGCCGCTCGCCTCGTCTTCGCCGTCTTCGCGGTGTTTCGGCTCATCTGCTTCAACCGCTGTGCAGAGCGTCGCGACAGATTGAAATCCTGTGCTGCTAAGGATGGCCTTGATAAACGCGAGGTCGGTGGTAAACAAGACTTTTATTATCAGAAATGTTTTTACTGCACAATCATTAGACTTTCTATTTATCACTGAAACATGGCTTTCAAATGGAGACTTAACTCCGTTCTCGGAGCTGCTACCGCCTAAATGTAAGTACCAAAATTCACCCCGCTCTGGGAAGAGGGGGGGCGGCTTGGCTACAATTTTTAAAGACTGTTTTCAATGCCGGACTATACAAAGAACTGCTTACAACAGCTTCGAACTACAGCTGCTTACGCTGGACTCAAACTCTCCTATTGCTATTGCTGTGGTCTATAGGCCCCCAAAGCCACACAAAGACTTTTTGAGCGATTTAGCTGATTTTTTAGGAGGCATCATATCAAATTTTGAAAGATTTTTAATTATGGGGGATTTTAATATTCATATATGTTGCCCCAAAAATTCATTTGCCAAAGACTTTATAAATTGAACAGAAGATTTCGACTTAGTGCAGCTGGTCAAAAGACCTACACATATAAAGGGGCACACCCTCGATCTTATTTTGTCCCATGGAATACTTCTGAGTGAGATTGAAATATGCACTTATAGTTTTTCAGATCATAATCCCATCACATTCAGTATGCCTTCAGCACTTAACACTATAATTCTTTGTAAAACTGATGTAAAGACACGAGAATCACTGATGCTACCTCTACTACCTTTGCTGAAGCTTTTGAGGAGCTCTTTAATTATCCTGAATTCATTTCACCAGAACTGAGTCCGGACGAACTATTTTATAAATTTGATTCCACCTGTAGTACTATTTTAAATGATATAGCGCCATTGAAAATAAAACACCAAAAATCCATCTCTGAGCCATGGGTTAATAATACCACTCGAACCCTGAGACAGATATGCAGAAGGGCTGAGAGGAAATGGAAAAAAGATAAACTACAGATCTCTTATGAGATGCTTAAAGACTCTCTTTTTAAATATCAAAAAGAGTTGAGAATGGCCAAAGCAAATTATTTCTCTACCCTTATAGATAAGAACCACAATAATCCAAGAGTACTTTTTAATATTATCAATACTGTTACAAATCTAGTTGTGTCCATCTACCCAAATGAGTCAGTGGCTATGTGTGAGCGGTTCTGCAAGTTTTTCATAGACAAGATAGCTGGAATTAGAAATAACATGCAATTGACCACTGGTAATCCTGTAGGTCAGTTAAATTATACCGGCAGACTCAGTAAGTTTACACCAATCACTATGACTTCTTTAAATGACACGGTGAAACAGCTAAAACCTACCGGATCACCATTGGACACTATCCCAGCACGACTATTAAAAAAAGTGTTTAATATAGTGAGTATGACACTCCTTCACTTTGTAAATAAATGCCTCGAGCTGGGAGTTGTCCCTGAATGTTTAAAACATGCGTCAGTGCAACCAATACTAAAGAGGCCAAATTTAGACTCATCCAATCTATCAAATTTTAGACCTATTTCACATCTCCCATTTTTAACAAAAAATTTAGATAAAGTAGTTCTATGCCAGTTTGAAACTTTTCTGAACGAAAACAATTTTTTTTATATATTTCAATCTGGTTTTAAAAAATTTCACTCTACAGAAACGGCACTTGTTAAAGTGCTTAATGACATTTTTTTGGCCACTGACTCTGGAGATTCGGTAGCTTTGATACTCCTGGATTTAAGTGCTGCATTTGACATGGTAGACCACAATGTCCTGCTATCGCGTTTAGAACACATAGTGGGCATTAGAGGCTCAGTCCTACAGTGGTTTCAGTCTTATCTTACTAACAGAAGTTTTTCAGTCAACATTAGTAAATACCGTTCTGCATCAGTAAAGTCTTGTTCGTCACGTTAGTTTCGATTCTGGGGAGGAGGGGGTGGAGGGATACAACTCAGGTATTTTGAATTTGAACTGTAGTACCCATTTTTTAACGCTGGCTGTCCGTTTTACATATAGCACCTTTAACATGTGGAATTCCTCAAGGCTCCACATTGGCTCCGATGCTGTTTTCTTTATACATGCTTCAAATAGTCCAGAATGCCGCTGCAATAGTTCTGACAGGAACTCGAAAATGAGATCACATAACTCCTGTCCTCAAGTCACTTCACTGGCTACCAGTGCGCCATAGAATTACTTTTAAAGTTTTATTATTAGCTTTTAAGTCATTAAATGGGATGGCCCCATCATACCTCACCGACCTATTGACTGTTCATCAACCACCAAGAGCTCTTAGATCTGCGAACCTGGGCCTTCTGGTGGCTCCGAGAACTAAACTTAAGACTAGAAGAGACAGGGCTTTTTCTAATGCCGCTCCTAGACTCTGGAACAGCCTCCCGCCAGAAATCAGAGCTTCACCAACCCTGTGCATCTTTAAAGTGAGGTTAAAGACATTTTTATTTGATCTGTCGCATGCAAAGTGAATGTTAAAGCATTTGCCCTGTTGTTTGTTTTTATTTTACTCTTCCTATGTACAGCACTTAGGTCAACGGAAGTTGTGTTTATCTGTGCTTTATAAATAAAAAAAAATTAAAAATTTAAAAAAGTGTATAATTTGTTAATTAAGGTTAGGCCAGTTTTAAGCATGAAGAAAGATTGATTTGTGAAAAAATAAAAATATCTTTAAAAAAGATTTTAAAAACAATGGTTATGTGTACATTATACATACCATGCTTGCCTATGCAGATTGCACTATAACAACAAAACTGAAGCTAGTGCAAAATGATGTGCTATGGATGAATGTTCACTACGATGTATTTAATCCAAATATAGTCTCACATCCTCAGGCACTTGAGGCAATATAGCCAGCAACACAAAAACAGGGACCCACATCACTATCCCATTCAACTCACTGTAGGCCATAATTGCATATGAAGATTGCTCTATAAAACTATACCATTGTTTGTCCCGAATAATGTGCTATTGTCATGATTATCCATGGTGGTGTCAAATGTAAGGAGACAAATGCGAAGGTCTTCAAACTCAAATGGTGTTTAATACGGAAAACACTCTTTTACAAAAGAATACTGCTGCGAGGGGCAAACACTAGAAATACATATATGAGGACACGCAACACAGGCTGACATTAACAATAACCGACAAAGGAAATAACAAACACACACAAACTATATACTGGACTTAATGAGGGTAAAACGAAAACATCTGTGAATGATAAAGAATACTGGTGATCTATAGGCTGACGGAAAACAGGTGATGAGAGTAGCGGGAACTGAAACCAAAACAATGCCTACGGGAGAGAAATCAAAACACACAATACACGGAACCTGTAGGATCCCCTTAGGGGGGATCGTTACAGCTATGTATAAATGTTCATTAGGATGTATAAAATCCAAATATATTTCAAATGTTTTATTCACTCTGCAATTGACCTTTAAAGTGGATCTAACAGCATTTCAACTATTTCGCAGATTAGACATACACTAGTGTTAAAAAGTTTGAGGTCACTGTTTTTAATTTTCTTTAAAATTTTCTCCCTCCCAATTCCCCCAAATCCTACCTGTTGTCGGCAGCTCTACAACACGTTGGCCAGATCTTTGGGATGGCGAGTGGCACGCACACGGCTCATCCAACCACAAGTCACACAAGAAAGAAGCTGTCAATGGATGCAATCACATTTTTGAGATGGCAAGTTTTGAAAATTGCTCGAGTGAAGACTTGCGTCCGATCAAAATTAGCAGTTTCTCAAAAATGCAGGGGTCTAGTTATTATAAAACCTTTATTACAGTTTTTCTCCATTGGTTTGGCTCATTTCTTGAAAGAGAAATGACATTCTAAAAACACCATGGACAAACTTCCAAGCCACTTGGCAATTGTTCACAACAGAATTGAATTTCTTATTCATGTCATCAAATTGCAAATGTCTTACTACAAGTCTCAATGTCTCAGTACATCTTTGCAAATGACTAAGTACAGCTAGGCTCCATTTAGCACAATTTCCAAGTGAATAGATCTTGTTGATCTAAACTGATTGTCTATTTTCAGTCTAATGGTTGTTCCCTCCAAAACATGTCAGTATAAATCATCACATGCACAATAGTCTGTTCAATTGTCAAAATAAGTCAAGAACATTATAACCTTTTGCAGGGAAAACACGTATGTAGCCAGTCAATGATGGAATTATATGTTGTATAGGAAAGGACACTGTGCCTAGAGCAAGAAATTACTCATTTACCTATTAATTTAGTGTGTGTGTGTAAGTCATTTAATGGTTGTCCATCATTATAACCTTTTTACAATTACGCAGTGGTTCCCAAACCTTTTTGGCTTCAGTACCCACTTTACCTGATTTCTGAATCCAAGTAATGCAGGTATGAAAGTATTTGATTTATCTGACTTCAACATTTTGCCTAAAAACTGCAGCTTACTCCATGATGCTATTATCATTATGATCCTTATTTTGAAGAATATAACACACAATAAGAAAAAGGGTCAAAGAGCTGCAATTAGTGCCTCCCATGTAAATCTATCTAATACTGTGGGATTTACTGTAACATTTCAGTAGAGAGGATTTTCCCCCTCCCCTTTCTGTCAAATACCCCCTGTAGTACCTCTGCATAGGGGTAAATGTACCCCAGGTTTAGAACCACAGGGTGAGGAAGGTGGCCAGAAGAGCGAGGGTGAGGACAGTGACCAGTGAAGAAATGTTAGTTGTGAAACTCCAGCTTTATTTAGAGCACTGTAGGCTACATATAGTTTTCCTTGTTTTTTGTTTGTGTGTTTATATTACAGTATATTATGCTCTGTACATTTTCTTTTTACTCTGATGGAAGTTACTTTATGTGTGTGAATAAAAATGGTTACAATTTCCTAGGCAGTTTGAGTGCAGTGTGTGATGTCTAACATCGGAGGCTACTCTTACCCTAAAATCCTATTGTTTGTTTTTTTCGCTCTATACACAATTGTATTCTGTTAGCTAGGCAAAAACAGTAGAGTAACCATTGTCAATGAAGGGCTAAGTCTAAAAGGTAGACATGAGTGAAATTTCAATGGTCCTCCCTTCGGCATTGTGTAAGCACTGCAAGTCAAAACCTCTAAACATTTTGACTTGCAGTGCTTACACAATGCCAAAGGGACAAAGCCTTTTGGGGGCACTGACTATTTATATGAGAAATACATTTAGTTTTGACACATGAGTGAACTGTTTTGGGAGAGATATGAGCTTTTGCAGGTGAACCATGGTGTTGTGTTTAACCATCCAGGTTATTTTGGCAAAATCACCTAGTGTTGAGAATGTCCGGTCTGTTTCAAGAAATGAGCCAAAGCAATTGAGAATGATCTTTGACATTTTTTGGCTCTGACTCTTTATAAGGGAAAGGAATTTAGTTTTGAAGCATGAGTGAACAGTTTTGGGAAAAATATGAGTTTTTGCAAGTAAGCTATAGTGTTGTGCTGAACTGTAAGACTGTCACTCCTCGCCAATGTGCATTCTATTTTGGGTGCTCTGTAATAGTTTGGCGGGTGAAAATGGAATTCGGTTCACCTAAAAATGAACAAATAAAATGCTTATTTACAGTTTTTCTTAATTGCTTTGGCACATTTTTCGAAACAGTCTTAACATTCTCTAAACTGTGAGTGCAAATGCCACAACTGTTTCCAGGAACTTCAAAACTTTATAGCATGTCTGCAAAACGTAGTTACTCACCCAAAACATTTAATTCATGCTTCAAAACCTAGTTATTGTGTCAATAATTTGGCCAAGGCCACTAAAATCTAAAGTATTTTTGTCATTGTGTGAGCCACACTGGTCAAAATGTTTAGTTGTTTTTTCATCACAACAGTAAACATGAAAATTAAGGGTTTACTGTAAACAAATCTCATATTTGTTGAGAAAAGTCAATAGTATGTTGGAAAAAAAAGGTCTATGAACATTTGTAGTTTTACAGTGTTTATTTTTGTACTTCATATGTATATACACAATACAAGTGTATTTACTGTACATGTAAAGTAACTGACAAGAGTAACAAGATTTCACTTTACATTTAATATTTGTGTATTACCACAAATACACAAACAACAACTAACATTCATGGGAAAAAAAACAAAACAAACAAATTATTCTTGGTGGACATCTTGTCGCTCACGTTGGTCAGGCCAAAGATTTTCTATGGCGTTATATCAACGCCAAATGTCGCGCGCGCGCAGTACATCTCGCGCAAGCAACATATTATCTTTGAGAGAGCGAAGGACTGGAGTTGCAAGAGCAGAACTGTAGTTGCGAGGAGAATCCATGTGTCGCGCGAGCAGAAACCTTGTGTCACGCGTGCATCCGCTACATTGCGCATGTACAGCAAGAGTGTTGT
>JACXGM010034394.1:0-11988 GCA_016801145.1 Umbra pygmaea | reverse complement strand
AATGTAAGATCTGCCATGGCAGGAGTGATGTTTTCCCATCGGTAGTTCCCAACCTTGAACGCTGCCCCCTGGCGGGTTGTAGTATCATCGTCTTCCCAAAATCTCTTAAAACCCCTTGGAGCTGGCAAAGGGCAATGCACCTCAGGTAAAGGAGCAGAAGCTGGATTATCGCCCCCTTTTCGTGCCACGGGCGCGACAGGAGGCCCTGTCTTGCATAACCAAGGGCGAGTGGCGGACAGGCTGGCTTGTTTCTTGTTGTCACAGCATGTCACACCAAATTCATCAACTGGAAAAAGTCCCGCTGAGTTGCTCATGAATCAGCAACTCACCACTGCCCTGGATCACCTGCATCCTGACCATGATGGTGACATGCTCCGCAGACAGGAGATAATTGCTGAAAAATTCTCTGGCACAGTCAGAGAAATTAGACCTAAGAACTTGGTGTACATGAGAAGCTACACCAGAGATTCTAAGTGGATGCCTGAAATCATTGTAGGCATCACATGTCTCCTGTTATACAAGGTCAGACCTGGGGATGGGCAAATGCACAGACAACATGTTGACCAGCTGCTGGACAGGACGGCACCCTGGTCTGACCTATCAAGGCCTGAGCCAGATGGCTATGCTGTCCATCTGCTTGAATCCTCAGGGGCTGAAATGCTTGAGTTAAAGCCGCCTGCATTAGATGTGGGAAACCCTGATGTTGAGCTTACGTGAGCTGGAGTTGAGGGCATGTCTGAGTCCCCTCATTCTCTGAAGTACCCTGCAAGAGAGCATTACCCTCCAACCCACTGAGCAAAATATTTTAAAAGATGTCTTTTCAACGTCTATTCAACGTCTTTTCAACCACAAAGACGTATTTTCAACGTCTTTTCAACCTCAATTGCTTAGAGGGAAGAAGATTTTCTGACATTGTGGACTGGGAAAAAGCAATGTAATGTATTGACATACTATTGCATTAGTGAGGTCCCTTTAAGTGGCTAAAAGCCTGGGGAGGGTGTGCCTGTTTTGGGAGGGAATGTGTGTTTTTGGGCCAGAATGTTCCGGGGAATTGGCCGAACTAGATGTGGATGCTATGCTATCTTGAATTAACTAAAGTTTACAAGGTTTCACCCTCTACGTTTAAAAAAAACGAGAAGCTGAAGCACACGTTAGCCAATCAGAATCCCGAAAATAGCCAAATGAAAACGTAAACCAGAGTCCGTCTACTGAGAGCCTGGAGGAAAATTTTGTTTGGAGGGCACAATGTGGCCATTACTAATGCCAAAAAGACGTTGGAGTGGCAAAAGGTTGCAGATGCTTTGAATGCTGCAGCCTCAGAAAGTTGGGCCGTGGTCGATATAAAAAAGTGGTCAGATATCAAAGTCAAGTGCTTCATCGCGAAAGTGTGTCTTCCACGGGTACGTTAGAGCAAAATGTCTGCATTACAAAATATTTGGACATTGGTGGAATGAAAATGCTTTTAATTAATGAAATTCATTTTCATTCAGTGCCATTATGGCAACATGAGTGCAGTCAATTCATACTTTGCAGTCAGGTGATTACCATGGATACCTGGAGGGCAAGAAACACCAATAAAATGGTGACGAACAGTGGCCAGCCAGGGAAATTGCGGCTTGGATTTTCAATAATACAATCAATCAACCAAATTTGATATCATGAAAAGATTAACATACTCATAACTGTCATTGATTTGAAGCTTGCAAAGTCTCTACCAGACTTGGAGTTGAGATATTTACATCTATCGAGAATCCGTCACCTTACTGTACACCGCAGAGAAAATGAAAGCCTACAAAAGTATGGATACTATTACTAGCTAACTTTTTTCAAGAGTGAATGGGTTAACAACGCTGTCGTAGCTGAAAGACAAGAATACCTTCATAATCAAAGCAAAGGTGTTACTAGTAGTTAGCTAGCTTCCCACTAACGTTTGCTAATCTGTTCCTTCTTGTGATGAAGTCTTCATCTGAATACGTACACTCTGCCTACGCTAAAAGATCCCGGTTTACACCAACCACTATGAAATTGTCCCAGTTGTTGTTTAGAATTAGCACACTGGTTACACTTTACCGTAAGGGTACATGAGTTATCATGAATTCATGCATCAATTAATGTATGTATGTATTATTATTACTATCTGGCATGTCGTTTTCACCTTAAAACACCAAATTTCGTATGGTAAAACTGGCAACGTCCCCTAGCTTAATAGGTTTCGATGCTAGGAGGATGATGTTCTTGCCCGCCAGCAAGTAGTTGTGACGTCACGTGCAAAGTATGAATAGCCACTCCCTATTAAGCTCTTCGTACTGATTTTTGGTTGCAGTCCCACCAGATTTCCACCGGGGATGATCGCAGTTCAAATCACAGTGCAAAATGAATGGGAATCTATGGTGTTAGACGACAAAATTTGACTTTTTCGCCTGATTGTCGTTAAGAAATCTCAGATTTGATTGTAGTTTTTGCAAGTTCAACATGGATTATAGGTCGAAAGTTGAATGAACCAGTACATATGTCCTTTGATTTCTTACAGTTTGAGTCGTTGTTGCCCATAACACACTAGCATCTTTAGAACAAAAATCCACTTACCTATTAAAAAAATATAATACCCAGCAGTGTGTATTTTCTTTGCCTCCACTTTCGATTGCCACCTTCAAATTACTAGACAAAAATTATATGCTGAGAAAAGGGAATTTTGAGGGATATAGCTCTATAGACCTCCATTCATTCTGCACTCGCATGTGACCACCCTCATTTGGAACCAGAGTGGAAATGCAACCAGTTCAGAAGCCGGAAGTTTTCAGAGAGTGGCAGTTCTCTCTTTATTGGGCATAGTGAAGTGTGGCTCATTCACAACTACAGAGCAGCTCACTTAATTTCATTTTTTTCCGCCTTCTCAACTAGTTTTCAAATAAAGCAAAACACTACAATTTTTATTGCTTACATCTTGTTACGCACTGCTCCCCAGGAGTGGAGTGGGTTGTTACACCTCGCTGCCCAAATGGTCAGAGAAAAGAGTATGGAGTCGTGGGTGCGAGCAAGTACACTGAGACAGCAGGTACCGTTTAACAGAAAGGCTTTATTTGCCACGGTAATTTTAAATAATATTTAAAATTTTAATCGGAACCAAAATCAAAAGAACGTAAGTTTGTAAATTCCACCCCTAACCGGTCTACCCCTCTGCAAACACACAACTAAACTACCTGGCACTCGATCTAAAGGCGTCCTAAACCAAAATACAAGGGGTGGGCCACTCAGGTCTACCTTGGTGTATATAGACAAGGGAGTTATCCCTATGGGTTGTGTAAGCCCTTGGTAATCTGGCCTGACACTCCCATGTGTTCCTCTCCTCCCTGGGAAGACAAAATGATATTTATTAATAACAAATTGGCAATATACGATAAGTGATGATTGGCCTGATTGACGATTGAATCTGCACCACCTGTGGGAAAAGATATAAACTGAACAGATCAAACACACAGAACAGAAACACAGCACAGAAACACCAACACAGACCAAGGTAAACCCAACCATTGCTGCATCCATACTGGGGGACGTAACACTTTTTTATATTTGTAGAATGTCCGACCAAAAGCAGTATAACAAAAAGAAAAGGAAGGCAAGGGCTCAAGTGGTGAAACTAGATCACAACTATATTGCTGACATAAAGGCAAGTGACAACCCGAAAATGGATGACGAGTTATTAATGGACTCTGAGGTAACTCTGAAAGAAAGCCCTAACTCCAGCATTACTTTCATTGTAAAGAAGAAAAAAAGAAACATCCTCTCTCTTGAAGACATTCAAGCTAACATTCTGGCGGCAGTAAACCAACAAGCTGATAACCTTGTACTGATGGTTAGGGAAAATTAAGTCAGTTATTGAAGAACTGAAAACCTCCTTAAACTTCACCTTTGTTGAAATTGACATGCTGAAAAAGGAGAATAAAAAGTTAGCTGAACGCTACAAAAGCCATAGAAAGTAATAAAAAGTATGGAGAGTCAGCTTACTGAGGCAGAGCGTAATAGATGGACATGGGCTCTGAAACTGGATTAAAAGGAGAACATCAAACAAAAAGTGGTTGACATCTGTCAGTGGCTTGCCCCCAACAATGCGGTTAATCAGGCTATTGATGTGGTACCCCGAGTAGGAAGGAAGGTCAGCAACAACACGCACACGCTGTGTTAAGCCTGCGGTGTACTAGCTGTTCCCGACCTTGCACACGCCAAAGTGACGTCAAAATGATGTAGATTTTTCTGTCTTGAGGGGATTTTGAGCACGCGAGTCAAGGGCGCGCAAAGCGGAAACGGGCCCACGCGACAAAGTGGAAACAGGAAACATGGACAAGATCGAGGGCACAGTAAACGATTCATAATAACACAATGAATGGTTCATAATAAAACTGTCAATGCTGCTACCAGTTCTGCCATCGTTTACTTTTTCTTCATCTAGTCCATAGAAATATCAAAGTCGTTAGCCTCTCCTCAGTTGCGACAACACTGTTCAGAAGGAAGACTGCAACTAGTGTCTCGAACACCACTCGCCAGTATGAATAGTTACGGAGCTCACGTGACATCAACGCGTGCAACGTCAGAAAGCTGTAGTATTCTGCAGGCTATAAATAAGCCTGCAGTATACTAGATGTTCCCGACCTGGTGTGAGCCAAAGTGTCTTCAAAATTACGTAGATTTTGCTGGCGCGTGGGGATTTTGAGCGCACAAGCCAAGGGTGCGCACCATTCTTTTATTTTTATCTGCGCGCGACAAAATGGAAACAGGAAGCACGGACGAGTTCGAGGGTACAGTAAACTATTCATAATAACACACTTAATGGTTCATAATAAAACTGTAAATGGTTCATAACAACACAGTTAAGATAATCTTAGCCACTGTTGACATTGACATCAATTCTGCTGCCAATTCTGCCATTGTTTACCTTTCTCTTCTTCTTCCAGTCCATAGAAATATCAAAGTCGTTCCTTTCCTCAGCTGTGACACCTCTGTTCAGAAGAAGACTGCAACTAGTGTCGCGAGCACCAGCACGAGTATAAATAGTTACAGTGCTCCCATGACATTACTTTGGTGCCAGCCAGTTCGGGAACATTTAGTATACTGCAGGATTTATCATCCTCTTTGCCTTTTGCACAGCGAGGGACGAAGTCTAGAGGCTGGCCCAAAATCATGCTTTCCTGAGGGGGAAGAAGCTCTGCTTTGGCAAGGATCTCACTCAGACCCATAAGAAAACCTGAGAGAGGCTATGGCCACGCATAGAGGAAGCTAGAAAGCAAGGAAAACTGGCATTCTTCAGAAGTACATCCCAAAGATGCTCTATTGGGTTGAGATCCATTTTAGTACAGTGAACTCATTGTCATGTTCAAGAACCAATTTGAAATGATTCGAGCTTTGTGACATGGTGCATTATCATGCTGGAAGTACCCGTGGGAGGATGGGTACATGGTGGCCATGAAGAATCGGACATGGTCAGAAACAATGCTCTGGTAGGCTGTGGCCTTTAAATGATGGCCAATTGGCACTAAGGGGCCTAAAGTGTGCCAAGAAAACATCCCCCAAACCATTACACCACCACCAGCCTCCACAGTGGTAACAAGGCATGATGGATCCATGTTCTCATTCTGTTTACACCAAATTCTGACTCATCTGAATGTCTCAACAGAAATCGAGACTCATCAGACCAGGCAACATTTTTCCAGTCTTCAACTGTCCAATTTTGGTGGGCTCTTGCAAATTGTATGCCATGCTCAAAATTGCTTAAATCACCTTTCTTTCCCATTCTGACATTCAGTTTGTAGGTCAGGAGATTGTCTTGACCAGGACCACACCCCTAAATGCATTGAAGCAAGTGCCATGTGATTAGTTGAGTAGATAATTGCATTAAGGAGAAATTAAACGGGTTTTCCTAATAATCCTTTAGGTGAGTGTATATATATATTTATATATATATTTATATTTATATTAACATTATTTAGTAAGCCTACATAAAAGGAAGAAATGGTCTTCATGACAAATTCAATAACGTAAAATAATAGTCTTAAAAGCTTTAGAATAGATACACAACAAAAAGTCCAGTTCTCAGTTGATTTAAGACTGCCATTTTTGCTGTGTATACTCACTATTAATAACAACCATAATAATAATATAGATAATATAGATATACAGGGTTTCAGGGCATCTTTCAGCCTAATTACAACAGCAAACTTCTGTGGGCCATGTGCTTGAAGACGTTTATGACTGTGATCCACTGGTCTCTTATTCACTACCCTTTCCTTAAAATAAGCCAGCAATGAAAGAAATACAGGTCCTTCTCAAGAAATTAGCATATTGTGATAAAGTTCATTATTTTCCATAATGTAATGATAAAAATTAAACTTTCATATATTTTAGATTCATTGCACACCAACTGAAATTTTTCAGGTAATTTTTGTTTTAATACTGATGATTTTGGCATACAGCTCATGAAAACCCAAAATTCGGTGTTCAAGTCGGTGTTCATTCCCCACCGATTCCGTTTCTGGTTTTCATTACATCCTGGACTTTTGGTCAATCCCCTTCTTAATCCAATGGATTGTTTAGTTTGTCCTTAACCCATCACCATTCATTCCACGTGTGGTGAAAAATAAGGTCCTATGTGCAGTGGTTTATTATATTTAGTATGTTATTAAATATAATACTTAGTGTATTGTAAAGAGCAATAGGGTGGATTATACACTCAAAAAAATTAATCAAGGCATTTGTTGAATTTACATAACCAAAATAAATTGATTTTATTTAAAATTAATGTTTATTGTAACTTGACATATTTTTATCTAATAGGAGTCACGTAAAATCTTGGATTTTGCATCAATTAGATTTTAGTTACTTAGGGTAACGCTAATAATATGGGTAGAATGTAATTTATCACATGTGCAAGTGACGCAAACACGTATCCCAGAGACTGAAGTTACGCATTTCATTTTTTAAATAATGGCGGTCATTTTTGGCTGATGCGAGGGTAAATACAATTCGATTTTTAAGGTGTTTCTCCTGTTAATTGATTATAGAAGTGTACCTCGAAAGGCATTTTGTTTAATTTCAGGACCTCTTAATTACAGTGAAATGCTCTCACACTCCCTCTCAAATAAGACAATTATGCTTGGTTACGATGGCTGACTGTTGAAATTTTTTCAGGTTAATGCAGAGTTCATGCGGATAACTACAGTGCCTCTCCTACTGAAGTTCATGTGACAACTGGATCGTTATTCGGATAACCATAAAAGGCCATTCACACCAAAGGAGGAATTGCCGGTGTAAGGTTCAACTGGTTTTCAGCTTAACTGGTGATCTTCCAGATGCGACGTAGGCGTGGCATGAGAAACCCAGGGCACGTTTTTATCAAGCTTCTTAGAATTACTCTTAAGAACACTGCTAAGACTTGACTTAAGAGTAAGAAAATTATTGGCTCAAAGCTGTGCTTTAAAGTTAGTTATCAAACATCTCAGTCCTACTTTTAGTGAAGTTTAGGACTAAATCTTAAGTGTCAGTCTTAGAGCTGATTCACGACACTTCGTAGTGTTGACGAACTGACCAAAGAGTCGGTTAATTAACCCGACTCGTGTTACTGAACCGGAAGATTTGAGTGCCAGACGTGAAAGAACCGACTCACTCCTGTTTTTTGCCAAATGAGAATTAATGGCACGTTAGGTAGGCTACGCTTCACCAATTCACAACTCCCATTAGGCTAGGCGAGGGAATATTTCCATCATGAGCTTATAAATAATGAACATAACATCACCGAGTATTGATAAACTGTGTACGTTATCGGCTACCTTAAAGTGTTTAGTTGATGCAAGTATTCAGCAAAGTGTTATCAGTAATTTTTAGAATTTAGACTGTCACGAGAAGACCGCGCACCTCCGCACCAGGGTCCTGAACGAGATCGAAAGTAACCGTGCAACCGCTTGAGTCAAATGTAATC
Organism: Umbra pygmaea; assembly: GCA_016801145.1. Classification (NCBI taxonomy): domain Eukaryota; kingdom Metazoa; phylum Chordata; class Actinopteri; order Esociformes; family Umbridae; genus Umbra; species Umbra pygmaea. Next base: position 4,022 of record JACXGM010034394.1, on the reverse strand, counting down.
AAGCTGAATTGCCGAGACCGCGAACCAGGCTACTGAACGAGACCGAAAGTAACCGTACAACCGCTCGAGTCTAATGTAATCAAGTTGAATTGCAGAGACCGCGAACCAGGCTACTGAACGAGACCGAAAGTAACCGTGCAACCGCTCGAGTCTAATGTAATCAAGCGGAATTGCCATGAACACAATCATCTATGCACTAGAATAAAAAACTTGGTTAGTAACTCAAACTTGCAGAGAACCAAGACACCCACATTATCGATGGGGAAGTAGGCTACATCACATACAAATACACGTCATGTTATCTTGGTAGTTATGTTAAGTTAATTTTGCAGGCTGCATGGTAGAGGCTGTCACAAGGAGAGGCTACTGAACGAAACCGTAACCGAGGGTACTGCATGAGTCTAATGTAATCAAACGGGTGTCCCCTCCCCCCGCGGGCACGCGAATTGGTGACCGAATCTATTAACTCGGTACACCAACTGACAACCGTCCAGTTGAACCGACTAGCGTAAAAGAGTTGGTTGTCCCATCACTAAGACTTTGCTGTGCCGCAAACAGGATTTTGGATGGCGACATAGGCAAAATCCAATCACTGAATATATGTACTTGTTTAAGAATATTCTCTGATAAATTCACATTCAATGGTGACATTCATAAGAGGAGTTGACATTCAACAATAAAGAATTTTCAAGAGAGTCCATTATGATATACACATCGTAAATTAAAGATCAAAAAAGGTTTCCAACATGTTTTTCAACTATTTCTCAATTAAATATTTCAAACGAGTGTGCTGTTAACTGACCTGCCTATATATAGCCTTGAGTTAATGATGTAATCATAGCCACCATGAATTCCAAAAGATAACCAAACTGGGGAGAATAAGAAACACTGCTTGCTGAATTAGTCAAATTTCTGAGTGGAGAATGTGGAATCTGCGCTTCCACTGGCCAATCCCTCTCCACCACACTTCGTGTGATATGATGTGCCCTGTGAAGGGATATAATATATATCTCCTATAATAGGATCTATTGTTCTATTAATAAACTATGAAACAATTGTGAATAAATAGCTTACAAAAAGGCTACCTATTGTAGTTCATTTGGGTTTCTGTCAGTGGCATATGGAAAGGGGTGAGCACTGAGCAGCCATGAGCAGGTATCATCCGGCCAGTGTTGCCATGTCTGCGGTTTTCTAGCCAAATTGGGCGATTTTTAAATCAATTTGGCAGTAGAAAATATATTGGTCGCGGATTGCGTTTTTTTGGGCTATTTTAGAACAACCACAGCTGCAGCATTTTCCTTTAAATAAATGTGATGAGGCTGTATGTTGCAGCCTGTGCCAGGTGTGGGAGGAGCTACTGTATGTGATGTCTATTAAATAGAGGGAAAGAGTAGATCATTTTGAGAGAGAGACTGCTACGTGCATATTCAGGGGGAGCGGAACAGAAAAATGCGACATGTGCACAAATGTCTCAAACGTCATGATAATTGATGTAATTGGTTTAGTGCCTACAAAACGAATTAAGTAAAAAGCTTAATTTTGCACCATAATTTAATTTTGTTGGTTCTTCAGACCAGAACATTCATCAGAAAGTAGAAATCAGAGTGCATCACAATATGCTATAGAAACGTGAGAAAGAAAAAAAACACGTTTATGAAGACAAATCATGTTTACTAGCATACTAGACACCTAAACAACATTTAATTTTCTGAATGTCAGGGAAATGGACAAAATATGGAAGAAAATATTGCAAAGACTACGAAAAAGAAAAGGGTTTGATGGAATGGATTAGGAGCATCCCAGCAGATGACAGTAAAGCACAATGGCTCTCATTCATCAAACGTGCGTATAAACCAGTGTAGATCTGAGCGCAGAAATCATCTTACGACGAGACTTACGTGTGATTTGCAAAACATTCGTATCACTCCAATTCCAACGTACGAATGAACATGTGTTGATAAATCAGACGGTTGAAATCCATTTAAATATCACACCCACATTTATGCATGGATTAGAGGCCTCGCCCTTAGAATTTACGACATGGATAAGCGAAATCCGGCAAACAAAAGGAATTTCTCTGAGATAAAAAGAGACGTTCAGGTCTCAGGTGCAGGCCAACCGCTTGGTATTAATTGGAAGTTTAAAATCAGGCATCGACTGTTAAAGGAAAATGCGGTGTTGACTGAGGTTACTGCTACAGTCATTTAAAACTATTAACGAGAACCTGAAGTGCATTTCAAATGAATTATTTATTTTCACTAAACCTTCCACGTATTTTTTAGGTAGGTTGAAGTCAGCTAAATTGGGCCATCAGATAAAATAGGTCAAATAATGTTGTAGCGTCATATATTTTAATATCTTTACAGCAAATCACTGATCTTGCATTGTTGCTTCAACACTTGTGGACTTGTAACAAAGGTTTTGATTGGTCTGAGTTTTCTAGGCAGGCAGAGCAGAAAAATTACATTAGATCTCATACAAAGCTTATTTGATGGTATTACAAGCCCTTTACCAAAAAGTGGCCCATTTTAGCTGACTTCACCCTAGCTTTCTTACACAAGATAGCACTTACTATATTACAAGCTCAGAATAAGATCCTTTCTCCTTCGTAGAGCCCAACTGTTGTGGCCACTGATCTTCATTGAATGGCGCAATATCGTGGAGAACCCCGCATGCCATAATTATGTTGCAGGCCGGCTCTGGTGTGTATAGCAATCCCCTCACCCCACCCCGCTTACCCAAGACAGAGCCACCTGCCCTTGAGCAAACGGATCACTTCACTGTGGTTCGTGTGCGTGTGTGCGCACTGTTGAACCTGCGCTCCTGTTTGTTTGGGGATTTGCAGTGCGCCCTGCAGGCCCGGATTAAGAATTCAGAGCCCCCTGGGCACATTGTCTTGTGGGGCCAACCACCCCACCCACACAATCAAGTTTTTGAATTTTTTGTTACTATTTGCTGGTAACACCCATAGATTGTATAATTACTGGATGGAGCCATGTGTGACGTCACCCATTGGTTTGTAAAGATCTGATTTGGGTCATCGAAATTGCCGTTACAGCAACAAAATCCATTTATTTAATCTTGGTCGTGGATGTGATGATTTTAGACTAGAGGGAGAAGTAATCTAGCTAGCTAACAGATATTAATTGGGATGCTAACGAAAAACATTAAAACATAATGTAAAACAAAATGTAATGTTCCTTACCCGAAAAAAGTGAAATGCCAACTGCTTTGAGTGTCTTGTCATACAACTGAACGCCATAACCATGCCCTAAACGCCCCTTTGCTTTATCGCCGATTTTAAAATCAACAAGACCATAATTCAAAAAATGAACATCATGATAAACTGCAGAAGGCTTAAATCTAGGGATTGAGACCATATACTCATTATGAAAATGTTTACTGAGGTAATAAATCAAGTATATTATGTCTCTCATTCTCATAGACTATTACAGAAACCAAGCTCTTTTGCAACCAGACGTATCACCCCCAGCTGGAATTCAGATAGAATGCAGGTTTAAGGCACTTCCTCATTTGCGTCAATTTGCCAAACTGGATGCTCACTAGAGGTGTTGAAAATAATCAGATAATCGATGTATCGCGATGCAGATATGGATGATGCTGCATCGATGCAGTGGCCTACCATAATCGATTATAAACAATGATGTCGCTCGTAAATTTTCCAGCCGCAGCATAAATATTCTAGTGAAAAATAACATTCTCAGTAGCCTAACCCGTTTCATCTAGACCTATGACAGACTCGAGACCCGGATGAAACTAATTTACCGGACGTTATTCATCACGATTTGCATATGTGCCAGAGCAAATGTTTTGAAAGCTGAGATATGGAAGCATTTCGGATTTTACCAACAGGCTGGGAAGCACAAACTGTATAAGTCGCATGCGATATGCAAAGCCTGTCACACCAAAATTAAATACATTGGGAACACTTGCAACTTTAGGAATCACGTTAGCCGTTTCCATCCTGAGTTGTACTGAACACTATGTGCTCAGTGCTATAG
>JACXGM010034393.1:0-11997 GCA_016801145.1 Umbra pygmaea | reverse complement strand
TCCCCACATATTTTGCACCACATAATCTATATGTTTTGTCCATGACAGATTGAAATCTAAAGTTACACCCAGAAGCTTTGTTTCATGTACTTTCTCAAAAACAAAATTTGTCAGCACCAAGTTCAACCTACGGTCAGAACTTAGTGAATGTTTGGTTCCAAATACTGTACTTTTAGTCTTAGATATATTCAGAAAAAGTTTGTTTTCAGTGAACCAATAACAGTTTTTCCCAATTGCTAAATTCAAAATTTGGCTCATCATGTCAAAACTCAACACACAAGAATTATTGACACAACACTTGGAGATTAACTTCTAACTGCCATGTCAAAAAGACATTCTGCAATCAAAACGTAACAGGCCCTCTTCAGATTGATAGGGAACACACATGCACATGCACAATAAACAGTCAAAGTAGACACAACACAATGGGCAACTGTAATCAAGACAGTGCTACTTGTTTGTATATTCTAAACCGTTTTTATTCCTGCAACCAAGCCTCAGTGACACATTGTACAAGTGCAGAACAACAACTCACATTACAAGCAACAGACACCTTGTTTAGGTGTTGCTATCGCAGGTGGTAACGATACAGAACCACACAAACACAAGTACAATGACAGCACAGGTACAATGACAGCACAGGTACAATGACAGCACAGGTACAATGACAGCACAGGTACAATGACAGCACAGGTACAATGACAGCACAGGTACAATGACAGCACAGGTACAATGACAGCACAGGTACAATGACAGCACAGCCGTGTCAGGGATCACGTCGGCCCACATCATCTCGTCCACATCACAGGCAATGTCCTCCTTCGCCAGCAACGGGGAAAATATTGCCGGGCATTGCGTATCCACCCGTGGATTGACCCTACCTTTAAGTCTCCGCATGCCTCCTCCATCGCTCGCCATGCTGTATCGGGTTGAGGAACTGGAAATATGGGGGCAGGTACAGTACCATGAAATGGTTGTGGTTGGCAAACCAATTCTGGACAAGAACAGCCCGGTGGAAACTGACATTAGCCCAGATGACACTGAACATACTGAACACATACTGACATTTCTGCCTGCACTACATGCCGCGGTCACACAGGACGGACCAGGGCAGCCCATGTTCGTTGTCATCTGGGATAATGTCAGTTTCCACCGGGCTGCTCTGGTCCGGGACTGGTTCGCCACCTCAATCAACCCGATTGAGGAATTATTTTCGGCATGGCGGTGGAAGGTCTATGGCCGTCTACCACATGCACGCATGCCGCTCCTGCGAACAATGGAGGAGGCATGCAGAGACATCGAGGTGGGGTCAATCCACGGGTGTGTACGCCACACCTGGCGATATTTACCCCATTGCCCTGCGAGGGAGCATATTGTCTGTGATGTGGACGAGGTGATGTATCTTGACCCCAATCGACGGCGTAATCTCTGACTTGTAATGAGAGTTGTTGTGCTACCTGTATACAATGTATCACTGAGGCTTGGTTGCGGGAATAAAAATGGTTAAAAACTACAAATGACAGAAGTGTCTTGAGTACAGTTGACCAGTGTGTTGTGTCTACTTTGACTGTTTATTGTGCATGTGCATGTGCATGTGTGTTTCCTATCAATCTGAAGAGGGCCTTTTGAAATCAGAGTGTTAAATTGTGATTGCAGAATATCTTTTTGACATGGTAGTTAGATGTTGATCTCCAAGTGTTGTGTCAAGAATTCTTGTGTGTTGAGTTGACACAATGAGCATTTTGTGTGTTAACAATTGGTAAAAACTTTAACGACTTACCTGATATATGTCAAAATATTGACATCCAGTTGTATGCAGATGATGCTGTAATTTACACACATGGCAAAAATAATCAGGAGATCTCATCGACTCTTACATCTGCAATGGTCCACGTTGATGACTGGCTTACTAGGTCATGTCTCCATTTGAACAACAGCAAGACGGTCTGCATTGTGTGGCCCAAAACAAACACAAAGGTGACACAGTCTAGTGTATGCACTCTAAATTAACCTTAAAATGTCATCTAAAAAGGGTGGCAAACTGAATTTCAAACAATTCAGGCCATATTTCCGTTTAAGTGCCACAAGAATGTATCTACACACATATGTACTCTCACGCGTTGAGTACTGTTTTACAAATTGGTTACTAACTAACATCACAACACTCAAGCCTATTGAAGCACTCTTCAAAAGAGCCATTCAAATCTTTGATATAAAAGTGTTATCATGTCATCATACTTGTCATATACAAACTATAGAGTTTTGAGAATTAAAAAAATTATAAACATGCCTGTTTTGTATCTAAGTCTATTTGTCATTGTGCCCCTCCCCACTGAATGATTTCTTTGAGGTGGTAGTACAAGGGCCTCCACCAATGGGTACTGTGTAATACCTTTTAGTCGCACAACATTGGGACAAACTGTTTTGTCAGTAAAGGGACATAAATAATGGAATAGCCTGCTCCCGTCAATAAGGGACCATCCCGCATATATCAATATTAAAACTCCTCTGAAACTATGGCTTTACCAAAGTTGTACTCACTTTTAACTGCCTCACACACTTCACTATGTGTGATAATTATATGTTCTGTTGTATTTTGTCTTGACTGTTGTTGTTAGTGTTTGCATTGCCTCTCAAGCTATAAGGGTGTCACATGCTTGTTACTGTTTTTATGTTTTTCTTTTTATGTATCTGCCTAGGGACAATAGATGAAAATTAGCTATGGTGTTAACTCTAGCATATTTGCATTCTGTACTTGTGCTGATGTCCATTAATATGCACTCTCCCTATCTAAATAAACAATTAAATAAACAATTAAATTAACATTCACTACAGACTGACCTTGATTTTATATTTACATTCTAGTCATTTAGCAGACACTCCGGACTTACAGTAGGAACAGGGACATTCTGTTGAGCAAAATGGTTAAGTGCCTTGCTCAATGACACAACAACATTACAAACAGTAAATGGTTAAGTGCCTTGCTCAATGACACAACAACATTACAAACAGTAAATGGTTAAGTGCCTTGCTCAATGACACAACAACATTACACACAGTGGGGAACTGAACCGACTACCTTCCGACTACAAGTCTGACTCTCTAACCACTGATCCATCTGACACCATCATTAACACTTTCCATGCAGAAATCTTTATCATTACCGTACATATTTGTCCTTACCGTATTTGATCTGAATTCCTTCAAAGGTTTCATTATTTGAGGACACACCACCTGCCAATAAACCAAGAAGAACATTAATGTTTTTTTTTTCCTTTCTAATTTTGCCTGATTTATTATACTTAATTGTGCTTGTATTAGTAAAGCCCATTTACTGATACATAGTACACAATACTAATAGATACTAGTGCACACATAGACGTCACTTAACGGATTTAATAATAGTCCGAAAATTAACATTGGGGCATATCACTACACTTAACTGAATGTTATAAGATTATTACAGAGTGGTGTAACAGCCTTATTACCTGTGATGGAGAGGAGGGTGAATATCAGCAGGATCGTCATGTTGTTTTGTTCTGTTCTGGTTTTCACAGCTTCTCTCTAGGTTTGTGTCTCTAGATGTTCTGGTGTTCACAGCTTCTCTCCAGGTTGGTGTCTCTAGATGTTCTGGTGTTCACAGCTTCTCTCTAGGTTTGTGTCTCTAGATGTTCTGGTGTTCACAGCTTCTCTCCAGGTTGAAGTCTCTAGATGTTCTGGTGTTCACAGCTTCTCTTCAGGTTGGTGTCTCTAGATGTTCTGGTGTTCACAGCTCTCCAGGTTGGTTTAATCCCCAGGTGTCTATAGATCTTCTACCTGTAATTATGTACTGTCTGATTGGTCCATGTGTCCATAGATCTTAATAAAAAAACGTTCTCTCAAACTAATTCATACATATTATTGCATCTCACTCTAGCTGCCCTTCTCTCTACATTTCTATTCTTATTTCTGCAGTTACATACTTCCCCATTTTTACACATAACAATTTCTCTCTGCTACGGTAGTTCAGAACACACCACATCTACTTTCATGAAAGCCCTTCCCTCTTCTGTGTCAAAGAGTCAATGCACTGTTTCTACTTTTAAAAGAGACACTTTTAACGCCATGTAGAGAGAAGAGTAACTGAGTAATGTTGCCACTAGTTGAAGCTCTAATGACGAGGATGAGTCTAAATGAAATGATCTTAGGTTATAATGTTTTCTCTGAACAGATCTCATTTTGTAAATGTGGTCGTACTGTCAGGGGTCCCCATCCATGCCAACTTTTCAGTCTCTATGAAATAAGCTTAAGATATTACTAATTGAATTTGCCCTTTAATGCTGATCAGTAGTTCTACATGATGCTTTGTGAGAGGAACAAGTGTCTTAGTGTTGTCTGCCTTAAGCCTGGAGGTGTTGGTAGAGGCCTGTTAATGGTCTGGAAGTGGCAACATTACAAAGATTAAAAAACAAAACATAAGGCAAGTAATGATGGGTATTTTGTACAGTGGGAGCCACTCAAAAGACAGACAGGCTAGGACAATTTTAGGAAAGATGCCAAGGAATGTTTGATTATGACAAAAAATATCTATATAAAAAGATTGTATATCAGTAAAATTGGTCAAACTGATTAACCATTGGAAAGGCTGCATGGAGAAATGCCATCATTACAATGCTTCATAAACTGCTTTGCTTCACATGAAAATAGATAGATAGATAAAAACTTTATTGTCCAGTGAATTTACATACACTGGAACATTTTCTTTGGCACTCTGGCAACATAAAACACGTAAAACACAGCACACAGACAATATTAGGTTGTGTGGTTATATAAAATATATATCTAAGTAATACAAGGGTAAATATAAATATAACTCTCACATCATTCTCATCATTATCATAACCCTGGCTGACTGGAGCATGCGTGAGTAAGGAGGGAGTTAATTTAATCTGTCTTGGTTCAGGATGGACACAGCAAAAGGAACAAATGACTTATTATACCCGTTTTTCCTGGCCATTGGGACCCTCAAACTTCTGCCTGATGGCAATAGCTGAAAGGATGGGTGGAGGGGGTGGTGGGGTCATTAAAGACCTGGGGCCTCATTTATAAAACTTTGCAGTGGATTTGCGTCAGAAGGGGCGTACGGACGAAATATAGGACATGCGTACGCAAAGAAATATTCAGATCTATAAAACCTTGCGCACGGACGTCCTACGCCGTTTTCCCTTTATAAATCACAATCAACTCTAAATGTGGCGCAGCTTTTGGGGCTGCATGTCACACCCATAATTGCCCATAAATAATCAGTGAAACGCCTCGAAATTAATATTAATTGATTGATATATCATGGCAAACAGAGAGAGGAAAACCAAATAAAGAATGTGTTGGCGAGGTGTTAAAGAGGAGGAAAATGTTGTTTGGAGTGCACAGTGTGGCATTTACTAATGCCAAAAAAGCGTTGGAGTGGCAAAAGTTTGCAGACACTGTGAGTGCAGCTTGAGAGTCGGACCATGGGCGAAATAAAAAAGTGGTCAGACATCAAAGTCGAAGACAAAAAGCATATAGCGCTTCATCGCGAAAGTCTGCCACGTTTGGGGGAAGATTAGTTAAATTAGTGAGCAACATGTCTGCATCATAAATTATTTGGATATTGATGGAATGAAAATGCTTACGATTATTGACAGCATTTTCTCTCATTCGGTGCTCTTATGGCAACATGAGTGCATTCAATAGCACTGATACATTTGGGAAACCGGACATAGCTACAAATTGTGCTTTCGTGTTTGCCTGTTCACCCATGGTGTACGGAAACTTCATGTAGACTAATTATGCGACAAACCTATTATACCTAACACGCCTGGCATAACCCGGCTACGGTTGGCTGAGAACACCCTGACCTGTCAGCCAATTCCCTGTAGAAAATGCCAGTTGCCAGAATTTCTGTTATTATGAAAGGTGCTACTAAATAAAATGTACTATTAGGCTATTATTATCATCTTCTAACAGCGCAAGATCAGTCATTGTTCATCAATATGCCTTACGATGGAATGGCGTTTTATAACCATCCCTTTGACTGTATCTGATCATCTACAGATGTCGGTATTCATCTAATTGTAAATGGAAAATAGTTCTTGCATAAATTAACATTTTTGCACCTTTCAAAATGGTTAAGACACAATGGAACACATTTAAAATTGAAACTAACTAAAAGCATATAAATGAACATTATGATTCTGTAGCTGATGATGACATATACTATGAAAACTACTTTACCCAATGGACAATAATGACTATCTATTTATTATCTATTTATCTATCTATCATCTATATATCTATCTATCATCATCTATTTGTCTTTGTGCTCTGCCAGACAGAGACATCGACAAGAATATCAGTTTTAAACATGATTTTGTTCTGTTCACAGTATTACTTATGTGGATGAATTACATAACATCCCAATATAATTACAGAACATATTTGACTGTTAATTTTGCAAATGTGTCTTTATTTGCATTTACAATCTTGTTGTATTTTATTTGTATTTCACCACAGGCTGTTGATTGTGAGAATGGCTTTGTGAAATGTTAATATTATTAATGAGAGGCAGTATTTCGATTTTGTTTAGCTACACAACGGTCTGCAGTTTCAGACAGGTTCACGTGTTTCATTCATCTGCCGGTGGTGTCGCCATTTCTCATTTCACCCGTTTGTGTGCGTACGCATGAGTCAGAGTTGCCGTGAAGGACCGCACATTTTCCTGTCAAGTTTGCTTTTTATAAATCCCAATTTTTGCGTAGAGAGCTGTGTATGTCTTCTTTTGTGCATTCACCACGTTTATAAATGAGGCCCCTGGATAGCCTTTTGTGTTAAGGAACGGCTGTATAAGATGTGGAGCTGTAACTGCTTTTCTCCTGTAATTTTGCTGGCTTGGCTTACCACTTCAGCCAGCTTGTTCCTATGTTTCACAGAGAGGTTCCCATACCAGGAGCTGATGCTGAACGTGAGAACACTCTCAGAGAGCAACCTGTAAACCATGGTCAGGTTGTGCTTGCTGGTGTTAAAACTTAGCAATTTCCTGAGAAGTGAGAGACGCTGTTTTGCCTTTTTAAAGATGTAGTGTGCATGAAGTTGGAATGTGAGATCATCAACATCTATAGTTGTCCCAATGTATTTAAAGTGACTGACCTGTTCAACATCTTTCCCCTTCAGGTTGATAGGCATCAGGTTAGGTTCTCTGTTGTCTGCACAGTTCCTTGGTCTTGCTGACATTCAAGTCAAGGTAACTGATGTCAAACCAGGTGACAAGATGGTTGATGCGATGGAAGTAGGAAGGGCTGTTGGCATCCTGTAGGCAGGCAACAAGGGCCATGAATTAACAAACCTTGATGTCAACTGTAACAGCTAGTGATGGCAGTTTGCCATTGACAGCTTCTTATTTCTGTCGTGTCAACATAGTGTAACCACTGTTCACCTAACTTTGAAGTATGCTTCCAACAGTGTCTCTGCTAACATTCAGTGACTTTGCTATCTTTTAGTATCCTGTAACCTTTTTGTGAAGGACGATCTCTTCTCTTAACTCGTTGGACCATTCTTTCTACTTAGCCGTGTTTCTCACAGACAGTCAAGTGACAATCAACAAACCCCTAGCCAGTTCAAGTATTTCCTGTGTTCCAGCTCAAGCACACCTGGTGCAACTAATGAAGCCCTTGATTAGTTGTATCAGGTGTGTTTGAGACAACACCTGTTTTATATATTTCTGCTGTTGTGAGGGATTATATTCCTTGGGGTGTTACATGCCCCAGTCTAAGTGACTATGGTTTTCAGTGTTGTCTGTATTCTCTGTTCTGTGTTAGTGTTTTCTCTGTGTGTGTTTCCTTCTGTTCAGTCTGTCAATTCCCCAGGTTCCGGTTATCAACAGCTATCTCATCATGCCCATCCTCTGTAAAAATTGTGGCATTTTGTTTGTTGTTTCTCTCTCTGCCTGGTTGTCATGTAGAAGCTCTCTGCGGGTTTTGGTGAATAAGCGCTCTGTTGGGTTTGAGGCGTGAGGTGTCTTTTTGGTCTGTGTGTGTTTGTATACATATTTTGGAAACTGACACCTTTAATATTTAGTGTTTGTTTTAGCCAAACGGCTAGTTAGTAGTGGCTAAATTTGTTTGTTCTGTGGTAGAGAGTGTGTTAGAGCTTGTAGTGTTTTGTGCTTGTGTTACCTGAGGCTATTTAGAATATTGAATTAGTAGTGAAATATTGGGATCACCTTGTTTTCTTTTTTTACAGGGAATCGGGATTAGTTTTATTGCTGCTCCGGGTATACATCACTCATAGGTATACTCCCTTGTCTTGCACATTATTTAGATCTGGGCAGACCACACCCTGTGCTTTGGTTAGGGCGCCTTATTCGTGTGCCAGTTAGTTTCTGTACTTGTGTTTGGGAGTTAGAGCAGGGGTAGGGACGTTATGTTGTTTTCTTTGCTTTGGTCCTGTCCAGCCTCCCCTTCTCCCAACTTATTTTACTGTGGGTAAATAAAGCCCTTTCTTTATACGGTAACATTTGTGTCTGTCCTTACTGGCACCTACAACCCCATACCTCATGCTGACCCCTGGGGGTTCTTGAGCAGTGGGTTGTCAGGTCCCCTCTCATTGGAGCTAGATTATAACAGGGGGTTGAATAGTTATGAGAATGAAGCAATATGACTGAAGTCATAATTAGCATTTTCAGTTGGATTTAGGTAAACCACTTGATGCATTTATTGTGTTGAGCTATTTCAATTGTTTTTGTTTGATATGTTCACTGCATACAGCTGAAAGCCTGTACAGTTTGACAGTAACCCCAATGTGCAATAGGGGTTGAATAGTTATGATTACAACTATATAGACAAACTGCATCCAGTATATATTAATATTCCAACAGGTTATTAGACAATATGCAGGTTACTTTCTAAGGCACACATCACATACACACACCAATGCATGCTGGTATATTACCACAGTCACAATATCTTAATCCCATCGGCCACCTTCTGTATGTGGGGGAACGAGAGATTTGTTTCATGGATGTGCAGCCAACAAATCTGAAGCAACTGTGCAATGCAATTATATCAATATCGACTAAAAGTATGTTTTTTTAGCACCTTGTTGATTGCTATAATCAAACCTTGGCTCAGTCACCAGTTTAAATTGAGATTAAGGGTCATGTATATTTATTGTTAATGCTTTAAGGATAAATGTACATTAATGGTTAACTCGTTCTCATAGTCATTGGCTAAAGATAGTACCTGCAATTTCAAAAATCCCTTGCATAATTTCCCACCCTGTATCATTAGTGAGTACAATGCATTTGATTACTGTAACTTTTCTAGCACTCTCCCAAAAATGAACCTGAATGTCCTTATGGCCACTGGTTCCCAAACTATTTTGTTTACTGTACCACCAAGGGTCATAGTACCCATGTTTGAGAACCAGTACCCAGGCAGAAGGAGTTTGCTCAACTATTTTCTTACTACTATCATCTGCAACTAAACAACTCTTTTGACAAAGTCACGTTCGGAAGGCCACACCCAAAGCAAAAATATAGAAAATAATGATGCTCTATGCAACAGTAAATGCAACAGTAACTCAAATAACCGCTCATTACAACCATGATATATAGAAGAGCATCACTGAACACATGTTCGGTTTGAACTTTACCACATCATCTTGAACATGTCTACATGCATTGACTTGCTACTACGTGATAGACTTATTAGATATTTGTGTTAACAACAGTTAAACAGGTGTAACTAATGAAGTGGCCAGTGAATGTAAATCAACATATTAACGACAAGTAGGTACTGCTAAGTATCATAAATGTCATGACTGCAGAAAAGGAATAGCAAAACTATGCTCACATGCCCACTTACAGCTCTGGAAGTAATTAAGACTGCAATTTTTTCTTAAATCAACCCCATTGAAAACCTCTGGAATGTGATAAAGAGAAAAAGCCATAAAACAAAGCTGAGCTGCTGGAAACTTGCCAGGAGTGACAAAGTCACCCAAAATCAATGTGAAAGACAGGAGGAGAGTATGCTAAGATGCTTGAAAGACAATTATTACTATACAATTATTATTATTTCAAAAAATATTGATTTCTGAACTCTTCCAATGCTACCACATTAGTATTGTTTTGTTTAAAATGAATATGAACTTATTTTATTTGTATTATTTGAGGTCTGACAACACTGGGCCATTTTTGTTATTTTGACCACTTTTTTGTTAATTTCCATTTTCTGCAAATAAATTCTCTGAACGACAACCTTTTTTGCAATGGTCTCTTATTTTTTCCAGATCTGTATATATAATTACAATCCAGCCATGGTTTATGAGACTGTATAACACATGCCACTTATCCATCCCATTTCCACGTTTTGTCAAGCTCATTTCAAATGTTGGCAACCCTGAAATAACTAGCTGTGGCCCAAACTCTAAACTGTTGCAAACTACTGATACTAGTAGTACTAACCTAAAAGTTGCGGCATAGATCCTTGATTAGATGGCCATTGTGTCACTTACCCATCCAAATGTCAACCCTGAAACTAACAATCTGATATGCTTGTTTAGCATTTTTATCAAGCTACACATGCAGTTTTATTCTCACCCTGGGCACATGGCTATTTTGCTTGTCTTCCTTCACAGTCTCTGTAGCAAAGTAATCTTACGACAAGACTCACGTGTGATTTACAAAACATTCATATCACTCCAATTCCAGTGTACAAATGAGCGTTGATAAATCAGACGGTTGAAAACAGTTGTAATTGAAATATCACGCCTACATACACTCACCTAAAGGATTATTAAGAACACCTGTTCAATTTCTCATTAATGCAATGATCTACTCAACCAATCACATGGCAGTTGCTTCAATGCATTTAGGGGTGTGGTCCTAGTCAAGACAATCTCCTCAACTCCAAACTGAATGTCTGAATGGGAAAGAAAGGGGATTTAAGCAATTTTGAGCATGGTTGTTTGTGCCATAAGGGCCGGTCTGAGTATTTCACAATCTGCTCAGTTACTGGGATTTTCACGCACAACCATTTCTAGGGTTTACAAAGAATGGTGTGAAAAGGGAAAAACATCCAGTATGTGGCAGTCCTGTGGGCAAAAATGCCTTGTTGATGCTAAAGGTCAGAGGAGAATGGGCCAATTGCTTCAAAGTGATAGAAGGGCAACTTTGACTGAAATAGCAACTTGTTACAAACGAGGTATGCAGCAAAGCATTTGTGAAGCCACAACACGCACAACCTGGAGGCGGATGGGCTACAACAGCAGAAGACCCCACTGGGTAACACTCATCTCCACTACAAATAGGAAAATGAGGCTACAATTTGCAAGAGCACACCAAAATTGGACAGTTGAAGACTGGAAAAATGTGGCCTGGTCTGGTGAGTCTCGATTTCTGTTGAGACATTCAGAATTTGCTGTAAACAGAATGAGAACATGGATCCATCATGCCTTTTTACCACTGTGCAGGCTGGTGGTGGTGGTGTAATGGTTTGGGGGATGTTTTCTTGGCACACTTTAGGCCCCTTAGTGCCAATTGGGCATCGTTTACATGCCACGGCCTACCTGAGCATTGTTTCTGACCATGTCCATCTCTTTTTGGCCACCATGTACCCATCCTCTGACGGCTACTTCCAGCAGGATAATGCACCATGTCACAAAGCTCGAATCATTTCAAATTGGTTTCTTGAACATGACAATGAGTTCACTGTACTAAAATGGCCCCCACAGTCACCAGATCTCAACCCAATAGAGCATCTTTGGGATGTGGTGGAACGGGAGCATTGTGCCCTGGATGTGCATCCCACAAATCTCCTTCAACTGCAAGATGCTATTCTATCAATATGGGCCAACATTTCTAAAGAATGAAAGAATTTTTATTCACTAAACCTTTCACGTTGTTATTTTAAGTAGGGTGAAGTCAGCTAAATTGGTCCATCAGATAAAATGGGCCAAATGTTGTTGTTGTAATGTTGTCACGTT
>JACXGM010034391.1:0-12021 GCA_016801145.1 Umbra pygmaea | reverse complement strand
CACTATATTTTATATGTTCGTTCAATCTGTTTTATTTCTTAAACTGTACTATTTTTCTAACTGTTTTTCACTTTTATTTTAAATGCTTTAATTTTATCTGTTTTAAATTTTTGTGTTTTCCTGTTTATGTAAAGCACATTGAATTGCCATTGTGTATGAAATGTGCTATATAAATAAACTTGCCTTGCCTTGCCTATTATAAGTATAATTATGGTGGATCTGTGTGGTCTAGTGTGTTTATAATAAGTATGTTAAAGTGTAATATAAGTATAGTTATGGTGGGTCTGTGTGTTCTAATGTGTTTAAATAAGTGTGTTAAAATGTATTATAAGTATATTTATGGTGGATCTGTGTGGTCTAGTGTGTTTATAATAAGTGTGTTAAAGTGTATTATAAGTATATTTATGGTGGGTCTGTGTGGTCTAGTGTGTTTATAATAAGTGTGTTAAAGTGTATTATAGGTATAGTTATGGTGGGCCTGTGTGGTCTAGTGTGTTTTTTATAAGTATGTTAAAGTGTATTATAAGTATATTTATGGTGGGTCTGTGTGTTCTAGTGTGTTTATAATAAGTATGTTAAAGTGTATTATAAGTATATTTATGGTGGGCCTGTGTGGTCTAGTGTGTTTTTTATAAGTATGTTAAAGTGTATTATAAGTATATTTATGGTGGGCCTGTGTGGTCTAGTGTGTTTTTTATAAGTATGTTAAAGTGTATTATAAGTATATTTATGGTGGGTCTGCATGTTCTAGTGTGTTTTAATTAGTGTGTTAAAGTGTATTATAAGTATATTTATGGTGGGTCTGCGTGTTCTAGTGTGTTTTAATAAGTGTGTAAAAGTGTATTATAAGTATATTTATGGTAAATATGTGTGTTCTAGTGTGTTTATTATAAGTGTGTTAAAGTATATTATAAGTATATTGATGGTGGGTCTATGTGTTCTAGTGTGTTTATAATAAGTGTTTTAAAGTGTATTATAAGTATATTTATGGTGGATCTGTGTGGCCTAGTGTGTTTTACTAAGTGTGTTAAAGTGTATTATAAGTATATTTATGGTGGGTCTGCGTGTTCTAGTTTGTTTTAATAAGTGTGTTAAAGTGTATTATAAGTATATTTATGGTGGGTCTGCGTGTTCTAGTGTGTTTTACTAAGTGTGTTAAAGTGTATTATAAGTATATTTATGGTGGGTCTGCGTGTTCTAGTTTGTTTTAATAAGTGTGTTAAAGTGTATAATAAGTATATTTATGGTGGGTCTGCGTGTTCTAGTTTGTTTTAATAAGTGTGTTAAAGTGTATTATAAGTATATTTATGGTGGGCCTGCGTGTTCTAGTGTGTTTTAATAAGTATGTTAAAGTGTATTATAAGTATATTTATGGAAGTGTCCGTGTGGCGTAGTGTGCTATGTTGCTGCATTGCGCAACAGTCTACATCATCCCAGATTGGAATCCAATTGAGAACCCCTGGGACGTTCTGTATCAGTGCATCTGACGCCACCAAGTAGCACCACAGACTGTCCAGTAGTTCACTCATGCCCTGATCCAGACCTTGGAGGAGATCCTCCACAGGACACCATAGGCCATGTCATCAGGAGCATGCCCAGACATTGTCAGGAGTGCATACAGGCAAGTGGACGCCATACACACTATTAAGTCACATTGTGAGTTGCTATGATGAAATTCATGCAAGTTGGAACAGCCTGTGATTTCCTTAGATTTTTTGTGTGAGTTTAAATCCAGCACTCAAACGGTTGGTGATTCTGGTTTCCATTGACCGCTGTTACATTATCTTGTACAGTAAAAATTTTGATCTTTAATATGTTTTCGTCATTGAGACCCGATGTGGGACCTGAGTGTTTCCGTAATTTTTTTGAGCAGTGTATTTCAATTTATTTTGATGTTTGCTTGGGTGACATTGCCCATGTATTACTCGAGGGCCCCTATAGTGAATCATAAATTGAAAGATTGTAGGATTAAAAAAATGTTGAGTAAAGGAAAGCAGACATCCTGTTGTGTGGCAACATAATTCATGTACTTCCCTTACTCATAAAGGAAGCGCAAAGTAGCCCCTGCTGTTACCACAGTCATGCTTGGGTTAGTAAATATAAACAAATGAATTAATAGAAACAATATAAAACCTATAATCCTCATCAGCTCATGATGAGGGCAGAAAGACTTTGATTGCTTATTTCGAATACCCAATCAAAATGAAGTGGACATTTGAGTGAACTTATTAACATTTCCAAGTGTAGTGGACAACAAATGGAAAGGTTATTAGGAGGCTGCAGCTATAAAACATTAAGCCAGCAGGAAGCTGTAACTATAGCATCTGTAACTATAGCATCTGTAACTATAGCATCTGTAACTATATCATCTGTTACTATAGCATCTTTAACTATATCATCTGTTACTATAGCATCTTTAACTATATCATCTGTAACTATAGCATCTGTAACTATAGCATCTGTCACTATAGCATCTGTAACTGTAGCATCTGTCACTATAGCATCTGTAACTATAGCATCTGTAACTATATCATCTGTAACTATATCATCTGTAACTATAGCATCTGTAACTGTAGCATCTGTAACTATAGCATCTGTCACTATAGCATCTGTAACTGTAGCATCTGTCACTATAGCATCTGTAACTATAGCATCTGACATCTGACTAGTAACCAAAAGGTTGCCAGATCAACCTCCAAGCAGTAAGGGGAAACGTTACATTTTGAATTGTTTAACAATTCCTAATCACACCCCTCCTATGTGTTTCGATTGGGTATTTAACTGAACCAATCATAATCTTTCTGCCCTTAGAACACATTGAGTAAGGAAAACTGATGTGCCAAAACATGATTGAAACTATAATGTTGTTATCATCAATGATAAATCCATCAAATTATATGTATTATGTATTTGAGATAATTACATTTCTCCAGACCAATGGATTTGACTCTAAACAGTGAACAGGAGCCAAAACAAGTATAGGCCTGTTAACTCCAGCACACCTTTCCTTCTTACTACCCCAGAGCCCAAAGGGACTGTCCGTCTTGTTTTAAATCACAAGTGTTTTTCACTACACTTATTCCCATGGAAACAGTTACGGCTAGCATTACAGTTAGCATACAGTTAGCATTACAGTTAGCATACAGTTAGCCTTCATCCAGCTCTGGGTGGCTTGGGCCACAGGCAACCCTACATGTTTACTCCCTCTGACCCCTGACCCCAGCCCTCGCCAATGACAAGCCAGAAGCCTGTGGGATCACCAACACTGGAACGTTGCAATAATTTAACCTACTTGTTTCCTGAACAGGAAGGATATAGTCACAGGTCTTCCTCTACCAGATTCTAACCACATCAGTTGTGGAGCTACTGTAGTTTGCTTTGGGCAAATAAACTTGGGTTGTTGTTTTGTGACTGTCTTCGTGATACGAGGGAGTTAATTTAATCAATAAAGGAGCAGTTATTATGAAAACCTTTTTAGAAATACTGCCTCCTTTGTGTGGAAAAATGTATCAATCGTAAAATAACTGATGTGGTATTACTTAATTTTGAAATATACTGTATCCAAACAGAGATTATTCTTTAGTTTATCTACAGGTATTGTCTGTTATTGGTTGATAATTGTGTTTACATCACTGAGGTTTTCTTGGTGTTAATGTAATGTAGACCATCCTGTCTTCCATTTTCGTTTCGTAACAAAGGTGTTTACATAAATATTTAACATAATAATATTTTTTATTTCTTAAGCAGTGGTTTATGGCAAGAAACAGTACATTAAAAAAAATTCCTATGTCAGTGCATCTTGTTGAGTGAATAAATTTACAAAAAAATGTTGATTATGAATTTAGGAC
Source organism: Umbra pygmaea (assembly GCA_016801145.1). Lineage (NCBI taxonomy): Eukaryota > Metazoa > Chordata > Actinopteri > Esociformes > Umbridae > Umbra > Umbra pygmaea. The sequence continues at coordinate 8,173 of JACXGM010034391.1, read as the reverse complement.
TTCTTCAGGTACGTACAGTATTAACCAAGACATATGAGACTGCTTCAAAACTTATACACAGTACAAAATATTAGAAACAGACATCAATGACAGATTTCAAGCAATCTATAGCTTGATATGTTTCAAGTTTAATTAAATAGATGTTATGGTGTGAGTACGCACACCACCGTAACTTACCATGGTATCACATTGGTAGCTACAGTACATGTACGATACTACTTAGTTCATGGACAGTCCTGCCGTTTTGTCTTTTTCCAGTGAACAATTCATTCCAGTTCATATCTCTTAGACATTTAGTAACTTCTTTCAAGCAAAGGTGTTGTGCAAATAAAACATAGTTATAATTGCATAAGAGCATGTAATAAATTGAAATTTGTAAGATGTTACATCTACAAAGAAACCAACAGTGACAAATATGACAGTTTTTATCTGTTGTTTTGTCATTGATAAGAGTGTCTGGCAGATATTGAATGTACACATTCACGGTTCATGTAGCTTCACTGAGACTGAACCCTTTTCATAAAACCCTTCTGTGCTTCAGCTCAACTAAGCCTTTATCATAATCAATTTAAATGGTTAATCCATTGTCTGTAAACCCAACTCTAAGTTAGCCCACCAGTTCAGAACCATCCAGACAGCAACCCATTTAAGACAGGCAGCCAACCAGCTAGTCAGCCAACCAGCTAGTCAGCCAACCAGCTAGTCAGCCAACCAGCTAGTCAGCCAACCAGCTAGTCAGTCAACCAGCTAGTCAGCCAACCAGCTAGTCAGTCAACCAGCTAGTCAGTCAACCAGCTAGTCAGTCAACCAGTAGCCAACTAGCAATTCCGCCTTTTAGGTGGCAAATCAACCAGTTGACAACAGTTAGTTTATCAGTCTGAGTCATTCAACCAGCCAGTTCTTTCACAGCGACGCTACAACAGCGAGTCTAGCCTCATGGTCACACAGAAGACTCTGTGCTGTGGAACATCTTGGCCTTCAGCGTACTCAGACTGCACTGCAGGTTGGAGTTGGACTCGCTCTTCAGCGCCTCAGAGAAGTTGGCATCATACGCCCGGCTGACCACTGACTTCCTCTTGATTGAATTCTGGATAGTCTCTGAGGTAAAGTAGTAGATGATGGGGTCAAAGCAGCAGTTGGAAACCGCGATACAGAGAGCAATGGGAAAGATGGTCCGAACCACAGACTCTGCGGAGCAGCCCTTCAGGGTGCCGGTCCGCACCAGGGCGTAGAACACCAGGTTGACATTGTAAGGGATGAAGCAGAAGCAGAAGATGGCCAGGTGGACAACAATCATGCGGAGGATCTTGGTTTTGTTCAGCTTTCCCCCGCGGCTAATAGTTTGTGGTTTCCTGAGTGTCTGAAGAACCATGACAGAACATACCACGTTGAGGAGTAGGGGGATCAGGAAACCCACCGTCTCAATGAAGATCACCACCTTGGAGAGATGCGACTTCCACTGGTTCGAGGAGAAGTTCTCGAAGCAGAACCGCAAGGTGGAGTTGTCCTTCTGTGGCGCTGTGGTTTCTAGTTTAAACCCGGTCGGTAGGCTCCCCGCCAATACCAATACCCATACCGCCACGCACGTGATTTTAGCATTCCGTTTGGTCCTTAACGACTGCGACCGGAATGGATGAACTATGGCCAAGAAACGATCCACACTGATGCAGGTGAGGAACAACATGCTGCCATACATGTTGGTGTAGAATAAGGAGACAGAGAGCTTACAGAGTACGCTGCCAAACGGCCAGTCCTGGTTGATGAAGTAGAAGACCCTGAGGGGCAGAGTGAATACAAACAGAAGGTCCGAAACCACCAGGTTCATCATATAGGTGGTTGTCTCATTTCTCAGCTTCAGAGAGCAGGTAAATATATACATAGCCGCCACATTGGTGATCAGCCCCACCACAAACACCAGGCTAAACACGGTGCTGTACAGAGGGTACTTAAATCCATCGTTCTTGGTGCAATTGGAGCTGTATGACTGGGAGGAGTTGTCCTGGTGTTGCAGAGTGGACATTCTGGTCGGGCCTCCCAGACCCTGCTGCATCATGGTGAAGTTGTCCAGAGACATGGCTGATAGCAGTGCAGTGAGCAGGGCGGTACTGGAGGACATTCACCACGGTGAAGTCAGGAGTGTTGGCTGGTTATGTAAGAGCTATAGAATTAAAGGATTTCTCTCAACCACCCTTGGCCTCCACACCATCAATATGGAGTGGGGCAGGAAGGCAGAACTCAAAACACAAGGCTGAATGGATTGAAAAACTGTAGTGGCAATCTGACAGGAATCTGTATCACAGAAATAGAGAACTATTGAAACACAAAGGCTTCCATTCAAAACATCCATGTTCTGTAGTCGTAGACTGGTGAGAAATGGTTGCAGCACATGATTGCAGCGTTTCTGTCCCCACTGGCATGTTATGGGGGTGTGTTTGGGATTAGCTCATAGTGAAATGACCCCTCCCTGCCTGAAGGGGATCCAGGCTTTAGGCAGCAGCTTCCTCCCGCCCCTAACCTCTGGCTGGGATAGAGATCTGTACTTACTCAGCGAGTCAGACAACGTTCCGTCCTGTTTACTTCATTCAGAATAAATCCAGTCCTGTCCAGTCTAAGTTCTCACAGAAACAAAAAGTTGTAATTTAACAATAATACTTCAGTTGGGATATATTTTTCTAAATTGAAATGTCAAATTTTTCTTTTCTTTAAATTAATCTAGTTCTTTCTTCTTAGTCCTCATTGTCTGAAAACAATCCTGTTATAGCCGTAGTCGATAGTGTGGCAGTGCGTCTGTCATAGCATACAGCAGACTGTAGGTTCTAAAGTCCAACAGCGTGTTGCTTTGTCCTGAGTAGAGAGGGAAGTAGAGACACAGATGCAGCTTAGTCCTTTTCAGTCCTGCGTGCTTCAGTGAGTGACAATGTGTGAGAATTTTGTCTGTTTCAGATAGGCTTCCTCCCCCTCTCTCTCTGTCTCTCTCCCTCCCTCCCTCCTCCCTCTGTCTGTATCCAACAGCCTCAAGGCTACACAGCAAACATCCAGTTGGGCAACAGAGATTGTTACGTAGGATATTTCTACTCTGTAACTGCCAGCCTCCCTGGTCGTATTCATTTGTTTTGTGGTCTGAGAGGAGGAGGCATTTCTGGTAGCTCCACCCCCAATCTCCATGACACTTAGCCCTCCTTTGTCTACCCTGCTCTGGTGTGGGGAGATAGCAGCTTGAGATGAATTTACAGGGTTAATTTTAGATTTTGAAAACAAAGCCATATTCTTCACAAGAGGCAGATAAACAGGCATATGTTTATGCATCTACTTTAAAACACTGACTTTAGCTTATCAACAGTATAAATCTCAATTTTATGAAACCTGCATTGCAGTATTTACGAATATGTTAAAGCATTTAAGAAATTATACTTGACATGCAGCTTTGGCTTTACTTGCCCCAGTATGAGGTAAAAAAACAAGTACGAAGGAGGGACAGAAGCCTACAGACCCTCAATGGAATGGGTTTGACTCCTAAATGGAATGGGATTGACTCCTAAATGGAATGGGTTTGACTCCTAAATGGAATGGATTTGACTCCTCAGTGGAATGGGTTTTGACTCCTCAGTGGAATGGGTTTCACTCCTCAGTGGAATGGTATTGACTCCTCAGTGGAATGGATTTGACTTCTCACTGGAATGGGATTGACTCCTCAGTGGAATGGGATTGACTCATAAAAAAAATCAAATATGAAAAATACACCATTTATTGGATGTTCCTGGAATTGTTTGCCCTAAAATTAGCAGAGTACCAATGATGAACTAGGGTTACCAAAATTTTGAACATCACTCAGAGACATGCTATGTAAAAAAAGTATTTTCTGTCAAAATCTCAAGGTGTCTTTTTAAGATACCCTAAAGGAGCAGGACGGGTGTGTAAAGTGCACTTACCGGTAACTGTTTCTATATCTCATTGCCTAAAGTGACTGGTAAAAATATAGTGAACCAAATTTAAGAGAAAAGTAGTAAAATGAATAAGATTTGACTCCTCAGTGGAATAAGATTTGACTCCTCAGTGGAATGGGATTTGACTCCTCAGTGGAATAAGATTGACTCCTCAGTGGAATAAGATTTGACTCCTCAGTGGAATGGGATTTGACTCCTCAGTGGAATGGGATTTGACTCCTCAGTGGAATGGGATTTGACTCCTCAGTGGAATGGGATTTGACTCCTCAGTGGAATGGGATTTGACACATAACTTGTTCACAGATGCAGAGGGAGGTGTTGAGAGGAGTCCCTCTCTTCCGTGATGACGTGTTGGGTCGGGAGCTGCAGACTTTCGTGTGCTGAAATTTGAATGGACCTTGTAGCACGAAGTGGAGTTGGAGAAACACGTCTATTCAACAGCAACTCTAATGGGGTCTCTGTTGTCCTCTTGTCTCTCCCTATTTAAATTCAAAGGAGCTTTATTGGCATGGGAACAGATGTTTTCCTACCAAAGCTATTGAAATATACAGTACATAAATAACAAAAGTGGTAGAAAAACTGAACTAACCATGTCACACAATATTATTCCATCAAATGGGCTCTGTCATTCAGTAAAAATTATAAGATGAATATTGGTTCTGTTGACAGTTTTTTGTCTGTGTTCCACCTGTTTTCATGGGAACACGTCACATTCTGCCTGTTTTTCTAACAAAGCTTTTGCTCTCTCTGTTTCTCACACAAAGTTCACTGTCTGTCTGTCTGTCTGTCTGTCTGTCTGTCTGTCTGTCTGTCTGTCTGTCTGTCTGTCTGTCTGTCTGTCTGTCTGTCTGTCTGTCTGTCTGTCTGTCTGTCTGTCTGTCTGTGTCTGTCTGTCTGTCTGTCTGTCTGTCTGTCTGTCTGTTGTGTAAGCCTGGCAGTCAGTAATGTCTTGAGGGTCTGTTGAGCTCAGTCGAAGAGAAGACTTCACGGGTGATAAATATTTGGCCTCAGACTCTTGCACTTTATGAACCATTCTTGAAAGTACAAGAGCTCTAGAAGTCCAGAGTAGAGGCCTACAATTTGAAAAGTAAAGTGAATTCAACAAATTAGTGGGTTTTACAGAACTTGCCCATATCAGAGTGGCTGACATGCCTGGTGTTTATAATCATTAAGTATGTATGCAGTTGAAATACATAACATGGTTTCTGTAAAGTACAGTGTAAGCATGTTAAATATTCTTTACTTTTGGTTTAAACACATTGTAATGTAGATTATTATATAATGTGTGTAACTAAATGTTTAACAAAGCTTGTAGTAAAATATCATAAATACGGTATTTTACACTCTCAGCCTTTCTCCCTTATCTCTTTTCCAATGTAAACTAAGCTGCCTAGACAAGAGCAGGTACATCTGTACCTTGAGAAAAAGCTCAAAGATAAACATTTTAAGTTGAACTTAGATTTTTAGGGCTCCAGTTAATGTTGGAGTCTAGTTTTGTTGATAAGTATCGGGGAAGACAATATTAAATGGAAAAAACTTTTGTGAAGGGATTAGTTTTAGGGGTTAAGAAAAATATTTCCTGGGTATTCTTTGGTCCCAAAGAATTATGCACAAGTACAGTAAACAAGCATTTGTGTAGGTTTGTGCTTGTAACAGTGTGTTCAGGTGACTTCCAGAACTTCAGATAATTTTCCTACAAACCCAAATTTACAGATTTCAATCACTTCCACGGTAATGTGTAACCCCATTCTGTTTCATTCCAAAGATTCCCAGAGTTTCACAACAATGATATTAAAGAATGCCTTCTGGGCATTTTACTGCCTATAGCTGCTTTTACCTCCCGCTATTTTAAAGTTAGAGATCAGCAGTTATCACACATCTGGTGGCTTTTAAATTTAGTACAATCAATTCCAGGATAGAAAAGCTTTTGAACTTAAAACATTCAATTTACTGACCAATATTGAAAATAATCAAAACAAAAAATAGATTTTATAGGACACAATTCATAACTGATATTGGCCACTTTCCTACAAAAACATGGTAGGACATAGTTAGACATCCTAATTTACTGCATTGTATTTGCCTTGACACTTTACAAATCAATTGATCTACCTCTCAAACTCAGATTAATGTTGCACTAATTGTACATATACTTACACCGTTTCTTGTGTAATTTTGATTTTTTATCCTTTGTGTAATTTATGTGTATTTTGTGTTCATGTGTATCTTTGTCTCAATTTGCACCGTTCTGGTTTATCTTGGCCAAGTTGCTGTTTTAAATGAGAAATTGTTCTCAACACGCCCACATGGTTAAATAAAAAAATAAAAAAATAAGAAAAACCTGAATTTTATGAGTCATCTTGTCATGATGAGGTATTTAGTAGTAGGCAGGAGGCAAATGCATTTTCTCAATAAAAACAATGTTTATTAATAAAAAATGATATGCATTTGTGTGAAGACACAAAGTCGACAAATTAACAAACACAAGTACTGTATCTAGCTCTACTGAGGCCTACAAAGCAAGATTTTGGGTTAGCGAGCTATCTTCAGGTTTAACCCTAAACTTTCAGTATCACAACAGTGGTTTGCCTGTTACCGGGTTACTTCACCATGGTAACTTAGGCTGCAAACCTAACCCGTTCCAGAGCAGGTTATAGTTGAGATAACAGGTTAACCCAAATAAAATCACTGCAGACCAATCAATTCTCTATTGAAAATGGCGTCACCATTCTGTGAGTCGCCATTGGCTTTTCTCTGATGAGTATCTTTATGAAATATATAGATTCTCAGCGGAAGTACTGACGTATCTTTGTCCAACCCAGTATCACGGCCAGGCGGGTAATACACACGCTGGTCCATCGGGTTTTGCGGGTCAATGTCACGCTTTGCCTCGCCAAGGCGTGAATATTACACGCATTACGAAGGTACTCTACCAGCAGGAGGCGATACTAATCGAATCGCATGGTGACGTAGCGGAGTGTAAATTGCGTAGATTTAGCAGGTTGGAAGGTTGGGGATGGTGGACGGGCGTATAAACCTGCGACTTACATCCCGGAGTTTCCGAGTTCAAATCCAAGTAAACGCTTTGCATATAATTTGTTTTTTATTCAAGCGCGATGCAGACGTGTTGCACACATACTTTTTTACTCACTATTCGAGCGCGATGCAGACATTCATAGTGGAAGGGTTCCTAGTGGTTAAGGTTAGGCTTAGATCGACTAATGGCAAGGGTTCTGAGTGTTCAAGGTTAGGGTATGGGTTTGGTTAAGACTTACATCGAAATAACGCAAGTGTTCTGAGTGGTTAATGATAGGCTTACATCAAAATAACGCAAGGGTTCTGAGTGGTTAATGATAGGCTTACATCGCGATAACGGGAGTGGTTTCGTCCCCGGCGAAGCTCAATTAGCGTGTGTATTACACGCTTATGGAAAGGCAAGCCTGCATGTGTATTACACGCTTATGGAAAGGCGAGCCCGCGTGTGTAGTACACGCTTATGGAAAGGCGAGCCCGCGTGTGTATTACACGCTTATGGAAAGGCAAGCCCGCGTGTCTATTACACGCTTATGGAAAGGCGAGCCCGCGTGTGTATTACACGCTTATGGAAAGGCGAGCCCGCGTGTGTATTACACACTTATTAAAAAAAGGCGAGCCCGCGTGTGTATTACACGCTAATGGATAGGCGAGCCCGCGTGTGTATTACACGCTTATGGAAAGGCGAGCCCGCGTGTGTATTACACGCTTATGGAACGGCGATACCGCGTGTGTATTACATGCTTATGGAACGGCGATACCGCGTGTGTATTACATGCTTATGGAAAGGCAAACCTGTGTGTGTATTACATGCTTATGGCAAGGCAAACCCGCGTGTGTATTACATGCTTGGGTGAGTCATAGCATCACACTGACACGCTGGACCACGCTGGACCACGTCTATTACACGCTTATGGAAAGGCGATACCGCGTGTGTATTACATGCTTATGGCAAGGCGAACCCGCGTGTGTATTACATGCTTGGGTGAGTCATAGCATCACACTGACACGCTGGACCACGCTGGACCACGCTGGACCATGTCTATTACACGCTGGACCATGTCTATTACACGCTGGACCACGCTGGACCACGCTGAACCATGTCTATTACACGCTGGACCACGCTGGACCACGCTGGACCACGCTGGACCATGTCTATTACACGCTGGACCATGTCTATTACACGCTGGACCACG
>JACXGM010034390.1:0-11988 GCA_016801145.1 Umbra pygmaea | reverse complement strand
GGCGCTCGTGCGGCAGATTCCAGCCCCGGGGTCACAGGGACCCGCAAAGACTGCGCTCGTCTGTCGGAATCCCCACGCGGGGTCACAGGGACCCGTCGAGACGGCGCTCGTGCGCCAGAATCCCCACGCGGGGTCACAGGGACCCGCGAAGACGCCGCTCGTCTGGCGGAATCCAGCCCCGGGGTCACAGGGACCCGTCAAGACGGCGCTCGTGCGCCAGAATCCCCACGCGGGGTCACAGGGACCCGCAAAGACAGCGCTCGTCTGGCGGAATCCCCGCGGGTCACAGGGACCCCGAGGACAACGCGAGGGTTAACTCTAAACACCTGCAAAACATTCCTGAGGCTTTTAAAAACTCCTAGCCTGTTTCATTACTCAAAACCGCAATGGGTAAGACTGCCGACCTGACTGCTGTCCAAAAGGCCATCATTGACACCCTCAAGCAAGAGGGTAGGACACAGAAAGAAATTTCTAAACAAATATGCTGTTCCCAGAGCGCTGTATCAAGGCACCTCAGTAGGAAGTCTGTGGGAAGGAAAAAGTGTGGCAAAAAAACGTTGCACAATGACAAGAGGTGATCAGACCCTGAGGAAGATTGTGGAGAAGGACCGATTCCAGACCTTGGATGACTTGCGGAAGCAGTGGACTGAGTCTGGAGTACAAACATCCAGAGCCACCGTGCACAGGCATGGCTACAGGTGCCGCATTCCCCAGGTCAAGCCACTTTTGAACCAGAAACAGCGGCAGAAGCGCCTGACCTGGGCTACAGAGAAGCAGCACAACAAAACAACAACAAATTTTGCATGTCATTCGGAAATCAAGGTGCCAGAGTCTGGAGAAAGACTGGGGAGAAGGAAATGTCAAAATGCCTGGAGCCGGTTGTAGCAGCTGTGCCTTAGTTCAAATATAGCCTAGTTTGAACGTAATTTTAATTTAGGATGGAGTTTACGCACTACTAAAATTTTATGGGTTGCACCAGCTGAAATAGTTCCAACGTAAGCATAAGTTACAACTTAAATCTTACACCTAGCCCTTACTAGGTGTAAAGTCCAACATAAAACAACGGTTGTCATGGCGCGTCATTTTTGAACGGCTATTTAATCACCAAATTAACTTCTGAGAACATTTGAAGCGAGAAATCAACTGTGTAGATTTCAAATATTGGCATTTTTACGAAAATGTATGACGAATCGAATATGTGCTCAAATGTTTTCGGAAGTGAGAATCTCCATCAGCATAAGCGCTTGCGGGTGTAAATTAGCTAGCGAGCCAGCCAACCCTGTTTTATTAATTTCTATCTACTTGATCACATCATATTTTTGCCACTATTATTGAAGTTAAGTGCCGATTTAAGTCAACTTTATAAGATAATGTACGTACATAGAGACAAACGCTAAAGTAGCATATTGCCCTTCTGAAAAAGCAGGCTGTTATCGTCAACAATTGTCGTTATGTTTGGGTTCTGCAGACGGCGTCTGTACGGGGGTATTATTGCGCAATACCAGCAAGAAAGATGACAGTCTCAAACTGTCAGCAGCGTTCTGTGTGCTCATCAATTTCAATACAATGAGAAAGTGTGCGCTCAGAAGATGTTATACAGTTACTAACATAACGAATAGCAAGCATAATCAACTATTTGTTTCTTGTTAATGAAATAAAGTCGTATTTTGCATGTAGGCAAATGGTAAACAACAAATTTCAGATTATCACCCCGACAGATTTCATTCTGTAATTTGACAACACCATAAATGTTACACAAAGGTTACTTTCCTTTGATTGGCCAGAGAAAGTAAAAAGTCATTTTCTGCGACAATATTTTGATTAGTGTGGACTTTATGCCAGTGTAGCTACGTTCAACCTTAAGTTTCCGTGGTGCAACCAAACATCACCACAGCTTTAGTATGAAACTAACTAAGTTCAACGTATTGTTTAGTGTGGACTTTGCACCCTAACTTAAGAGAGAACTTACGCACAGCTGGTGCAACCGGCTCCTGAAGTCCAGTGTCAAGTACCCACAGTCAGTGATGGTCTGGGGTGCCATGTCAGCTGCTGGTGTTGGTCCACTGTGTTTTATCAAGGGCAGAGTCAATGTAGCTAGCTATCAGGAGATTTTGGAGCATTTCATGCTTCCATCTGCTGAAAAGCTTCATGGAGATGAAGATTTCATTTTTCAGCACGACCTGGCACCTGCTCACAGTGCCAAAACCACTGGTAAATGGTTTACCTTCCATGGTATTACTGTGCTCAATTGGCCTGCCAACTCTCCTGACCTAAACCCCGTAGAGAATCTGTGGGATATTGTGAAGAGGAAGTTGAGAAACGCAAGACCCAACACTCTGGATGAGCTTAAGGCCGCTATCGAAGCATCCTGGGCCTCCATCACACCTCACCAGTGCCACGCCGCATTGAAGCAGTCATTTCTGCAAAAGGATTCCCAAAAAAGTATTGAGTGCATAACTGAACATAATTATTTGAAGGTTGACTTTTTCTTTTTTTTTCATATGTGGCATCAAAGCCAGTTCAACTTTGACAAATGCTGAAGGTTATAGATAGCTGTATTACCTTGTGTAAAATCATATGTCTTCTGGAGAAAAGGGAAACCGCTGTAGTCCAAATTTGGACAGTTGGCATTTTTTCAGTTGCTCTCAAAGTGCCTCGATTTCTTGTTTTAGTTGGTCGTAATGTTCCCTATGATGCTTCATAGTCATGGTCCATGATCATAGGGATGGTGACAGGCTCCGCTGCTGCTGGTTCAAGGACATCAGGCTCCAGGCTCATGGTCACATTGAATAGGCACTTACAACAGTAAATAAAAATAAAAAACTTCACCAAACATTCAAAAACATTGAAGACAACAACAACAACAACAACGTAGCAATGGTGGTGACTAGGCAGTCAATAGCTAAGATTAATCAATACATATTAAAATAAATAATCATAGTGCACATTATAAAATGTTTATCTGCCTTTGTGTGATCTGTTCAGTAACTGAATGCTCCTCGGCACAAATGATGTACTAGCACGTTTGGTTTTTGCTAACCCGCTGCCCTCGGGTCAAAATGACCCACCGCGGTGAAGGTTTCCCTGCCTGCCACAGCCCTCGAGTCCCGATGGAGCTCGTGGTGAGAGGCTGAGAGGCTTGTGTGCATTGGAGGTACTGCGATGCCTATCTGTGTATCATGAATAAAAGTCATGACTTGTATCTGTGCATTGGTAATAGAAAAAACATTGAAAAGCCCTGTGTTTAACTGTTGCCTCCCTGTTGACACAGGGAGACTTACTTCATTTTTTTTTCTTCACCGTGTATTTACGCGTATCACACAAGGCATATCAAGTGGTAGGCACCCTCTGCCCATTTTTATAAAAGATCAGCCACTGAAAAAAAAAAAAAAAAAAAAATTGTACACGCCAATCGTGTGTCTCGGTTCTTATTTACTAGGTGACTCAATGAGCTTGAAAAGATGTAACAAATGGCATCACACGTACGCTTGAAAGTATTTCAGTTTATTGCAGGGAGAAAAACATTTGTTCATACACAGATCACACTGTCCGTAGAACCGGTGAACATTTTATCGAATTACACAGTGAGCGGTCCAGAACACACAGTGCTCCAAACACAGTGCTCAGTCATCCGACCACCACTCAGTTATCCGGCCGGCCAGCGAACCCGCGGCGCGTCTATCCAACCAGAGAACACACGGTCAAAAGAAAACCCAACTTGTACATGCACTGCAACACACACGGCCAAAGTAACACAGCTCACGAGTAACACAGCTCACAGCTCACATCTGTATTATGTATTCACAGGAGTTGCAGAGTTATAAACACGACATAGCAGAGAGGCTGGTTAGCATTCGAGACCTCCTGGATACTGTCCTGACGACAGACCCAGATGGTCAGGATCTACTCCGGCGGTCTTACCACCGTAAAATCAATCCGGTTAAGATGATGCACAAGGTCATCGAACACTCCCTCGAGACAGAGGAATGAGCGGAGAGATTCGTCTGGGCTCTGCTTGAGAGTGATTACTTTTTGCACGAAGACTTGGCGTCGTGCGGACCACAGGGAAAGTTTGGTGAGTACAAACACAAATGTAGAGTGAAATCAAGCCCTGGGACGGATCGTCAGTCACTCTTCACTCAACCCACGTTTTCTGTGTCCTTTCTTTCAGCCAGGAAAAAGCCTCCTGCGGTGCAATCACAGAGAAGGTGCGCTTCATACTCGGCGATAAGGTCCGCGATCTACGCTCCCTCTGACACTGCTGCCCTCTTACAACCGGAGGATCACTCGTGTCATGCCCGCGCTAGACGTACTCATGCAATATGGTCAACTGCTTCCCGAAGAGCATGCAGAGTTCTGGATGAACAACAAAGACAAAAATGCTATGACTAGGCAGCTGGAAGAAATGTGCAGGGACACTAGCATCCCTGAAATCAACCGGTAGTTCATCTCATTGGTAGTGTCTTCGATTAACATGCATGTGTTTGACATTCCGACAATGATGTCCATGAAAGATGTCTTGGTGTTTGCTCAGTAAAACTGTGTCCTGTGTCAAAACGCATTGTGTTAATGTGTATCACAAATGAAAGCCATGACTTGTGTCTGTGTATTGTAAATGAAATAATCTCACTCAATTATCCGACCAGAGAACACACAGTCAAAAAAAGTCTCAGCTATCCACCCAGGGTTCAGAATGTACCATGTGTACATGCATGGCAACACACGTCCACAGTTCCCCAACTCAGTTCATACACAACCTCTGCAATTTTTATAAAAGGTCAGACCCTTGCCTGGAAAGTGTACATGGTAATTTGGCTCTTATTTACTAGGTGATTCAATGAGCTTGAAAAGATGTAACAAAGAGCATCACACATACGCTTGAAAGTACTTTAGTTTATTGCAAGGAGACAACATTTGTTCAAACAATAAACATTGCTCTGGTCTTTACACAAGGGTCCTAGTTGAAAGCATTGGAGCAGAGACGCTCTCAGAGACAGTCTAGGCACTAGAGTTTATTGTACACAGATCACACTCTCCATAGAACCGGTGAACATTTTAGGGAATTACACAGCGAACTGTCCAGAACACACAAGTCTTGTGACTGGGTTGCAAAAGCACCCTAGGACACACTCACATGTTTATGTAAGACGTGTGTCTTTGTATTATAAACAAAGTATTTGGCATCCGCATTCGCCCCTGAACTAGCAGAGTGCTGTCGGTGTAGGCGAGCGGGGCTCAATCATCTGTCCAACCACAGCCCATCTAAATCAAACAGAGTGTGCAGTCATCCGCCCACCACTCAGTTATCCGACCGGAGAACACACTCAGCTATCCATCCAGGGTTCAGAATGTACCATATGTTCATGCACGGCAACCAGGGGTTAAATTGGGATTTGTTATGTGGGGGTGCTCTCCCTAGGTGGGTCCGGGGCATTTTTGATTTTTTTTTTTGAAAAATAAACCATTAAATGGCATTTTCTGTAGAGTTTTCTGCAAAGAAATGGAGAAATCAAGTCTTGCATGATATGTGCAAAACTGCAAGGTTAAGAGCCTATGTTTTGCATTGCTGTAGTATCAACATTAGCATTTACAGTACATTACTGTTAATCAGTCATCACTTGATTACACATTTTATTACCTTGTAAAACGCACACAGATGCACAAAGACAAACAAACATACACATAGTCTAACCAGGACTCAACAAACACTTCAAAGCTGCCAGCTTGGTAACCAAGTATGTAGTTTTGTTTACTTGCTCCAGTGGTAGCCTCATTACAACCTTACTATTATTAAGGTATAAAAATGATGATAACACTGGTTAGTTGTACAATCAACATTTCGATTTATTTGTGTTTTACCTTTATAATTCACATTTCATACAAATTCTTCCCATAATGGCTGGTATGAAAACACCTCAGTATTAGTCTGCCTTTTCTTACAGTCCAGGTGCTCTGAAGATCTCCTTGCTAAATTTAACAAAGAGTCAAATGTATTCCTTATGGTCAATGGTTATTTATGCTGGCCTTTACCTGGTCATCGTTTTCAATTAAAAACTTCCCAAAACGGATGAACCCAGCCTTGTACTTTTACTTTGGAATATTTACAATGTTGAACATTTGACACAATGTGTTTGAGCAATAATAATGAATTAAATGTGCTGTCCCTTATTCATAGTTTTAAGAATATGGTGATTTGTTTATTTCTCATTGGTGGAAAATGCCTGGTGCCGCCGCTGAGCAGGTGCCTCTCTCCCCTCCCAACACCTCAATTATTCTTTGAACGCGGGTCTATTTTACTTCAAACACTACTTTATTTGTGCATCCTATTCACTTTGGACAAGTGAGTGGATTCAAATTGTTCAAGCGTCCAACTAGACGCGATAGAAGCAAATTTCACGCCCAATTAGCATTCAGTCTGAACATAGCATAAAACCTAACTTGATGCACAATGCGCGAGCAGTGTGCGATGGTTGACTGACAACGAGATTAAGCAGCTGAACAAGAATATGGCCTTGTTCCGATTGTTCTCATCTTAGCTCTGCCGAGACAAAATAGATATGCTATTTCAAAAAATCTCATTTATTGTTAGAAATATCATGTTTTCAAAAACATCACTTTCAACAAATTTTATGTGACATATTTTCAGTAGACTGCAAGCAGGCACATCCGAGCAGGCTTATGTGCCGGAGCTGAGCACCCAATTTAACCACTGACGGCAACACATCCGACCACCACTCAGTTATCCGACCACAGAACACACAGTCAAAAAAAGTCTCAGCTATCCACCTGTTAAAAGGTAATTTCAGGCTTGGTAAGACCTTTGTTGAAATGATGGTTTCAGGAGTCAGGTAGTGGTTGATAATAGAATGTTTAATAAAGTACTTCTTGTTACGGAAACAGGGTAATCTCATAACAAGGAAATCAAGACGTGGTGTGAAAAAATGCCCCGTATGATAATATGGAACTGGGTTATATAGCCTTAGCATTGTTGTTCGCACACCTAGAAGAATCTCCTCAGACCCGTGACTGTCTCATGTGTGCACATGTGCTGGTCACCTTAACTTCTTCTTAGAATCTAATCAACTGGCCTTGCTAGTTGTTTATCAAATAACTCAGTAACCCTTACTGTTTGATGTACTGTCAGTAAAATGTCCTGTTCTATTAGTCTGAATGCCATCTACATGTATTAGACCTGTGATGGAATTACAGTCTAACCTACAATAGATCATATAGTTATAAGCAGTCCAATATATAACGGAGTTATAAGCTGTAAGTCCTAAGCCATAAGCTACTGCTTATGCTGATGTTATAATATAAGAACTGTAAGGGCTCTCCCTCTGTCCTAAGTCACTCTTGGCCTTGGTTCCTTGTCTACTCTCCTAAAGGAAAGTCTTCTCTGGCTTGACCCTGAATCTTCTCCCTGTCTGTCTTAGAATCCTACAACAGGCCTCAACTATAGCTGTACAACTCTCTCCAATAGTAATACCATTCTAAACTGTTCAAACTGTATTTAAATATGATTATATAGAATCTACTTCCCAACAAACCCTACTCATGTCCCTTAAACGCCAAAGGCACACAAGGGACATCTCAATAGAAAGCAATTCTATATAAATACATAATATTTAGCAATCCTCCAGTTGTTCCAAACAAGATAAAATCATAAGTAAATTACCATGGAAAAATCATTCCAAGTATAAGTCAGTATACAGATATGTTTTCAATAAAACATTCAATAAAAATAAGAAAATATAAAATGAATTACATACATTTCACCATGTTCCAGAATCCATTACTTCTCAATGGGACATTTGTATAAACAGTGTCTGTAACTCTCGCACTGATTAAGTTTGGAATCAGTGGAAACAAGCAGGATGTACAATTCATCCTCAAAACAATCATACATGGGTATTCATAACAATTCTCATGTATCGTACAGATGTTATTATACATATTATTAACCTGAGAATTCATAGTTAGTTAATTTGAATAGTTCTAAGTTAAAAGTCTTTGTTGCCTTCATCCACGTGTATGTCAGCATAAGCAGATGTGAAAATCATATTACATCATATTCTCTAGGGTCAACCAAATATTGGTTTTAAGTCAATTTGTTGTTTACTCATTTTCATCTAAAAAATGCAATCTGTCTGTAACGCCCACCCCCACCGGGAGTTCGGTTCTGCGTTCCTCATCCCCGGAGTTTTGACAGACAGGCCTTCGGGCTGGACCTTTTTTTTGGTTATGTTTCATAGGTGCTTTTACGCACGAGGTTTACGTTGACAAGGACTTATATGACATGTTTTCCTTTTCTGTATATGTATATACTACACCTCTGTTATTCCTGTGGTTAGGCTCTTGTTCTATTAGGGAGGTATTCTAGCCACTTCTATGCTTGTTACCGCACACAGGTGCATTGAGTTACTCGGGTACTTAAGCCAGCTTCATTGTCACTTCCTTGTCGGATATTGTCTCGCTATACGTTCTGTTATTGCTGCCTGCCTGTTCTGTTGATTATTCCGTTGTCCTTCGGGATCGCAATAAAGCTACTGATCACTGCACCTGCCTCCTGCCTATTTACCGTGACAGAACATCCGACCTCCCCCATGGAAGCAGCAGGATCAGAGAGCTTAACAGACGCCCTGAGCGAGCGCGACAGAGTTTTACAGCAGCACCACAACCAGCTCGAGAATCTGGAGATCGCCATGGAGGAAGTGCTTCGCCGTCTTAGAAGACTGGATACGATACCCTCTCCTTCTGCTGCTAGTCCTCCCGTACTACCCTCTCCCTCTCCTTCCAGGACCACGGGCAGTGGTCTTACGCTCGCTCTCCCCGAACGATACGACGGAAACTTAGAGCGCTGCCGAGGGTTTCTCCTGCAGTTCCACCTCTATTTCACCCACCACGCCGATGCTCAGTGTTCTGATCGGTCCAAATTTGCGACGATGGTGTCCGTGCTTACGGGTAGGGTGTTGGAGTGGGCTACAGCTGTTTGGGAGGAGGAAGGACCGGTCACGGCAGATTACGCTGCGTTTACCGACTTGTTCAGGGCAGTGTTTGACCATCCCTCTACCGGGAGAGAACAGGGGGATCGCTTGCTCCACATTCGCCAGGGCAACCGTACGACAGCTGAGTACGCCCTGGAATTTAGAACCCTTGCCTCAGCCAGTGGATGGAACCAGGGTGCTCTCCTGTCGCTATTCCGAGACGGGCTCAGGGAGGAGGTCAAGCTAGAGTTGGCATGTCGGGATGACCAGGCAAACCTAGACGAACTCATCTCTATGGCCGTCAGGTTGGACCATCTATTACGCGCTCGGAGGAGACCAGCGGGACGCACTCCTGTGCCGCAAACAGCCAGCGTACAGGAGGATCCCATGGAGATGGACGCGACACGTCTTACTCCAGGAGAGAGGAGTCACCGGAGAAGGCTGGGACTGTGCCTGTACTGCGGTGAGGATGGACATCTCCTGGCACACTGCCCGAACCTCCGTGAGGCCCCACGGAGAGGTGGAGGAGCACTCCCGACTCCAGACAAGGTAGGATTGACATGTTTGGGGTTGGACTTGTCAGGGAATGTATTAACCTTGTCTGTCCTCTTCGGAGATCGTTCTCCTTCTTCGTCCCGTTACAGCATTAATTGATTCGGGGGCTGCAGGGAATTTCATGGATGAGGGTCTGGTACAAGCCTGTCCATTCCAGTTGACGTGCTCACGGACCCGATTCCTGTCCTTGCTGTGGACAGCCGGCCCATCGGATGCGGTACCATCACCAGACAAACAACGCCAGTAAGCGTCTCTGTGGGTGCGCAACACACTGAACAGGTCTGTTTTTATGTCATTACCTCGCCTGCACACCCTGTGGTTTTAGGAATGCCCTGGTTGCGCAAACACAATCCTGTCATTGATTGGAGAGAGAGACGCATCTTGAAGTGGTCCACTGATTGCCAGGACAGGTGTAGCGCTAGAGGTGTGAACACTACCACCATTGAAAGCCCTGAGGTAAACATGGACCTGTCTGCTGTTGTTCCCCTAGAGTACCAGGACCTAAGGGAGGCGTTCTCCAAAGCTAAGGCGACCCAGTTGCCACCCCATCGTTCCTGGGATTGCGCTGTGGAACTGCTTCCAGGCGCGCCGTTACCACGCAGCCACGTCTACCCCCTATCCAGGGAGGAAACAGAGTCCATGGAGACGTATGTTCAGGAGTCCTTGGCACAGGGACACATTAGACCTTCCACGTCGCCTGTCGCCTCCAGTTTTCTCTTCATCAAGAATGATGGGGGTCTGCGTCCCTGTGTGGACTATCGAGCGCTTAACAAGATCACCGTAAAATATCGTTACCCTCTCCCGTTAATCCATACAGTGGTGGAGAGGATGCACGGGGCACGATATTTCACGAAATTAGACCTCCGCAGCGCATATAACCTGGTGCGTATCAGATAGGGGGACGAATGGAAAACGGCCTTCAGTACAACGTCGGGGCACTATGAATACCTGGTTATGCCCTATGGCCTCGCCAACGCTCCTTCTGTGTTTCAGGCCTTCGTGAACGAGGTGTTCAGGGACTTACTGGGTCAGTCAGTACTAGTATACATTGATGATATCGTAATATTCTCTCCTTCATATGTGTCCTATGTCCAGCATGTACGCAAGGTCTTGTCCCGGCTGTTAAGGCATCACCTGTACGTGAAGGCGGAGAAGTGCCTGTTCCACCAGCCGTCGGTCTCCTTCCTGGGGTATGTCATCACCACCACAGGACTGGAGATGGCGATTGGCAAGACAGAGGCGGTCCAGTCCTGGCCAGTTCCCAAGACGGTAAGGGACATTCAGAGGTTCCTTGGGTTTGCTAATTATTACCGGCGCTTCATTAGATTGTTCAGCACGGTGGTTGCACCCATCTCAGCTCTGCTCAAGGGAGGGCCCCGGCGCCTGGAATGGACGCCGGAAGCGGATCACGCCTTCCGTGCGCTAAAGGACCGCTTCACTACCGCGCCCATCCTCCGCCATCCTGACCCGTCACTGCCATTTGTCGTCGAGGTGGATGCTTCAGACGTAGGAATCTGAGCCGTCCTCTCCCAGCGACAAGGTACCCCACCCAAGTTATTCCTGTGTGCTTTCTTTTCTAAGAAACTCTCCTCCACGGAGCGCAACTATGCGGTGGGGGATCGGGAGCTCCTAGCCGTGGTGGAAGCGCTGAAGAGATGGCGGCACTGGCTAGAGGGGGCCGCACACCCCTTCCTGGTGTGGACCGACCGTCGGAACCTGGAGTATTTGAGGGTGGCTCGTCGTCTGAACGCACGGCAGGCAAGATGGGCGTTATACCTGACGCACTTTGAGTACACACTCTCCTACCGACCGGGCTCCAAGAACGGCAAGGCCGACGCTCTATCCCGTTCTTTTGCGGGAGAGGGACCTGATCAGGAGATGACAACGGTGATACCCCCCTCGCGCCTGGTTGCTCCCATCCTATGGGAGGTGGATGAGGAGATCAGGCAGACGCAGGTAAACTGTCCTCCACCATCTAACTGTCCGGAAGGATGCCTGTTTGTTCCTCCTGATTACAGGGATCGGCTGCTGGTCTCGGCCCACACCGTGCTTCCGTCAGGGCATCCTGGCATCACCCGCACGCTACAGGCTCTCCGTGCAAAGTATTGGTGGCCCTTGATGGCTCAAGACGTGCGTCGCTATGTCACATCCTGCGTTGTCTGCGCGCAGAGCACCAGCCCGAAACACCTGCCCTTTGGTAAGCTACAGCCTCTACCCATCCCGAATAGACCATGGTCTCACATTCATTGTCAAGATGGCGCCAGTGTGTGTGGCTAGCCGTCTGCTGCTCCCGGTTGTATGGATGTTTGTCTTGTTTTTATTGACTTTTTTAAATATTACAAACTCTCTATTAGTGTACGATCGCCAAACACTTTTTAGTATTAGATCGACTTTGGATAATACTACGCCGATCTATATTGTGAACGGGGGTGGAACAAACAATCCACCC
>JACXGM010034389.1:0-11937 GCA_016801145.1 Umbra pygmaea | reverse complement strand
ATTGACCAACAAAAACCTGGTCTAAAGTCAATGGCGCAGCACGTCATAGTTATTTTAACAGCAAATTAGTCAAATGCACCTATGGCATATGCACAGTGCATGCACACTATGGTTGTTGCACACACACAGGGAAGCGCAGCAGCACACAAACTTGCAAAAGATTACAAATAAAAATATTACGGTGCAAATCCGCCATCATGATAGCAATGCGTGAAAGTTAAAAATGCGCCTGGCTCTTAAAGGGAATGGAGATGCATCTCTGAATGGTTTATTGCATGTCCGGTGCATGGACCCTTTTATCTGCTGTCAAACTAGCAAAAGTGGATTTGGACACGCCCAAAGCACACTTGCGCTATGTGCTTCACGCCATGCGCTTAGATCGTTAAAATAGGGCCCTTAGAATTTAAATTGAAAATGTGCCCCCTTTTGGGGTTGGCTGGAATTTAAATGGGGTACACTGTGTGGACTACACCTGACCCTAATTCAGGGTGGTTGTGGTCTGTTGGTGTCCATTTGGTGGGGTTAGGGTTAGGGTGGGCTGGCCTTGGCAATGTGGGTGGGTCTGAATCATGTCTGGTTGATTTCTTTTGTGCAGGACCACGTCTCGAGACCCCCTGTCTTAGCCTCAGATGTTATGCTGCAATAGTTTATGTGCCGGAGGACTGAGGTTATTCTGAGGCATGCCAATATTATGTTTCTGATGTCATGTTGTTTCTGATGTCATGTTGATCCTAGGAGGACCCAAACCCTTGGAACATGCTTTAGGACCATGTGGCCTGATGACTCCGTCCTGTGCCCACCTCAATGTGCTGGTGCCCACGTCACTGCTGTTGGTGATCACGTTTCTGCCTGGTGACTCCAGCTTTTCCCTGCCCAGGACCACAGACCTGTGTTGATGCTACACAAATACTATGTTCACAGCCCACCCATTCTGATCTCCATTTATGGACACTCATTGAACAGTGATAAACAATGTGGCCTTAATGCAATGAGCCGTGTAGCTTTCCGATTCCCCACCCAGTACCACCAGAAGAGGACTGACCACCCCCTTGATTTCTCTCTCATCATCGACAAAACAGTTGTGTTCCCTTCCTACTATGCTAACAACCTAGGCATCATTCTTGACTCCTAGGCATCAATCAGACTGTCAAATCCTAGTTTTTCCACCTTCATAACATTGACAAACTCAAATCCTCCCCCCACCTGCAGCCGTAACTCTGTAACCCTACAGTCACACGAACGACAAAAGACAGCGACACGCACTCATTTGCTCGCCGTTTCTGTATTGATACTAGCATGCTGTTGCCTAGTATCTGCGAGAGGTCTTAAAAGTTACTTCAGAGGTATTGTCAAGTCCCAAAAACAATGTTTTTTATTTAAAAGTATGTATTTCTCGATAGAAGTAACAAAATATATCAGATAAAATGCCAAACATATCAGATATATACAGAAATACAATGTCCCAAAGCGTTTCCGCCATCTTGAATAGTTTTCTTCTACTCGAGCAACCAACGTATAAGTCACGCTACCTTCACTCCAATTGGTAGTCGCTTTGTCGCATCGCTCAGCATTTGCATAAAATAGACTTCTTGTCTATTTTTGCCCCGCCTTGCTGGCGACAGCGACAAGCTTGTCGCCTGTCTCTGGGAAACGGCCACTCGCGTTGAAAATGAATGGCAGACTGTCCCTTTGTCGCTGTCTTTTGTCACTAATGTGACTGTAGGGTTACTCTCTTCTCCCGGCATCAACTCCTCATACCTCCATAAGCTCCAAATGGTTCGAAACTCTGCAGCCAGGCTTCTCACCCACACTAAGTCCTGGCAGCACATCACCCCCATCATCCATGAGCTCCACTGGCTCCCTGTCATCCAGCGCATTCAGTACAAAATAATCATACTTACTTATAAAGCCCTCCACCACCTTGTTCTCCCCCTACCTTCCCCTCCTACCTCTCTGACCTTTTCCCCTATCAACCCTCACTTTTCTCTGGTACAGCAGGCCACCTCATCATCCCCAGGTCCAGCTACAGAGCTTTGGTTACAGGGCTTTCTCCAGGGTTGTTCCCAGGCTCTGGAACTCCCTGCCTCAATCCATCCGTGACTCTGACTCTGTTAACATCTTCTGCCACTGCCTTAAGCCTTTTCCGTTTAAACAAGCCTTCCCATAGCCACGGCATTCTTCCCCCTATGCTGTTGTGTTTTCTGTTTTTCTTTGTTCTTTGTTTTGTTAGCTTTTGTAAAGCCTCTTTGGGACCTTGAAAAGCACTGTGTAATGCCGCATTCCATTTGTACTCGGAGGTCAGAAATTCCGAATTCCTAGTCGCGAAGTCTAAGATATATCACTACCCCCAAGTTCATTTTCTAAGATGGCAGCACCCTGTATCAACAGTAAAGAAAAGTTGTTAATGTTAATTTTTAGTAATTGTTTTATTTGTTTTTCACAAAAATTGTTGTTGCTACGGCGTTAGAAGGCGTGAAAACACATCGAAATGCATTTTTGCTAAAAATGGCTACTTGGCTGACTTGTTTTCCCACCTCGGTAACTGGAATGCGATCAAATTGTTTTACTCGGGTGTGACGTCATTCCCAGTTCCGACCTCCCACTTCCGAGCCAAATGGAACGCAGCATAAGTACAATGTATTATTAATATTATTATTATTATTATTATTGTTATTATTATTGTTATTATTATTATTCTTGCCCCTCTCTAGGTTTCTTTCTAGGTTACACCTACTAGGGAGTTTTTCCTAGCCACTGTGCATCACTTGTTGTTTCTTGCTCAGTAGGGTTTTAGGCCGGGTATGTGTCAAAGCACTTTGTGAATTAAGCGTTGAGTTTGGAGTTACAGTATGCTACTGGGAGAGGAGCTGAGGCGAGGGAGGGTCTGTCGGAGGACACGCCCCTAGATGCAGCAGCAGATTGATGGTACATTTCCAACATTGCGGCCCATCGCCGGCAGCCATCTTGTGGGGGCCTCAGTGTTTGGATAGAAGAGTACTACTGTAAGCAGGCTGGAGTGGAACCTTCCTCTATCTCTCTTACTCTCCCTCTCTATCTTTCTTTGTCTCCCTCTTCACCACATAGCAGCCTCTCATTCCAGCTCACACACACAAACTGCTTCAGAAGAGTGGAGCAGGGTACACTGATGTCAAACAACAAACATATACATAGAAACTGAAACACACACACATACTAGCAAATTATACCAAGAATATATCAATTTAAGACAGGCGATTACATTGCTACATTTACAACTTGGGTTGTCAATAAAAACACTGATCTAAACATGGTTGATGTGAGGGAGTTTGAGGAGGAGGGTGGAAAGTGGTTATCAGATCTCACTCTAATTACACGCCTGGTTACCCTAAGAGATACCAAGTTTCTGGATGTTCTGGTCTCAGGACTAGTTATAGTGGTAGCAGTAATAATACTAGTGAAAGTAGCAGTAGTACTAATAGTTCAGAAGTTGTAATAGTAGTATTAGGTGTAGTAGTAGTAGTGGTAGTAGAAGTATTAGTACTGCTACTACCACTACTAATACTGTTGTTGCTACTTCTAATAGTAGCAGTAGCAGTAGTATTAGTTCTTGCGGTAGTAGTAGCATTAGGAATAGTAGCAGTAGTAGCACTTCACTAAGCAATGTCAGTTATACAGAATCATATTGGCCACGCCCACTAGGACCAACTGTGTTACAGACACAGAGACATTGTTACACACACTTAGACACACACTCACACACACTTATGAACACACACACACTTCCACTCACACGTATGCACACACACACACATGCACACACACACTTCCACTCACACTCATGCACACACACACACACACACACACACACACACACACACACACACACACACACACACACACACACACACACACACACACACACACACCCACACACACACACACACACACACACACACACACACACACACACACACACACACACACACACACCCACACACACACACTTCCACTCACACTCATGCACACACACTTCCACTCACACTCATGCACACACACTTCCACTCACACTCATGCACACACACACATCTAGTATCTAAATGAATGTTCTGTTCTGGGAGTCAGCCAAGGGCCGTGTTTGGGAGAAAAGATTCTTGGAAAAAAGCTCCATCATCTAAATGCTGCCCTCATTAGTAACCCCATCCCTTGACTACGTAGAGAGAGAGAGAGAGAGAGAGAGAGAGAGAGAGAGAGAGAGAGAGAGAGAGAGAGAGAGAGAGAGAGAGAGAGAGAGAGAGAGAGAGAGAGAGAGAGAGAGAGAGAGAGAGAGAGAGAGAGAGAGAGAGAGAGAGAGAGAGAGAGAGAGGGTGAGGGTAAGAGGGTGAGAGACAGACAGACAGACAGAGAGAGAGACACACACACACACACACAGAGAGTGGACGTGGAAGTTACAGGGAGAGCAACGTTTATTTGAAAGCTAGAAAGAACTCCCAAGACACATGAACCAACAGGAAGTTATTAAACATTGAAGCAATAAAAGCCTGTCAGGCCGACTGTATGCTTAACTTCTGTGATCACATGGAGCATTGTCCTCTCTGCTATGACACTCATGTATGACTATGTTACTGTGCCTAATACCTCTGTGATCACATCAAACACTGGCCAAAAAATAGCAATTAAATTTCAGATACTTTTGAAAAGAAAATTGGATTAGCCGATCGTTTATTGAAAAATGTATCAACAATGTAAGGCATTCTGTATAACAGCTTCAGATATATTAAACAGCTATGTAAATTGTGTTATGTTTCTGTCATCTAGTCGCCATGATACGTGAATTGCATAATTGGTTCATGGTTCCCAAACTGTAGTTTTTGGTGGTAAATTATTAAAATGTGCTATATGCATTTTGTCAAACAACAAATACAAATTAGTATATAATATTGTACCTTATATTAACAACACCCATTTCTGGACCAACTATATATTTATGTTAATGTAAATTGAGGTGATCTTTCTATTTATTGGAGTGAAAATTTACAGTATGTCCTATTGCAAAGTTCTTTTGGGGGGCCACAGAATTTGGATTTAGTCTTAAATTAAGTTACGTAAAAAACATCCTGCTAGGTCATTCAAATGGTAATAAACTAGCTTTTTGAATTAATCTAAAAGTAATCAGAATACATTACTGAGTTTGTTTAATGGATTACATTTGAATAGTAACCTACCCATCCCTGGCTTTAACACTCATGTATGACAATGCAACTGTTCCTAAAACCTCTGTGATCAGAGCAAACAAGAGATGATACAGAAAAGGGAGAGACAGACTAAGGGAGGGAGCATAAGAGAGAGCGAGGGAGATGGAGACACCTTGCTGATGACAGTCATCTGAGCCACACACTGTTCCAGCCCCTCAGTTCCACCAGACGCAGCCAGTACGTGAGCATCCTGTCTAAAACAGTCAGATTGCGCAACAGCTTTTTCCCTCAGTCCATCAGACTGCTGAATGGTAGACTTTAAAAGACATGGTACAGGGTCAGGATAGCTCATAAGGACATTCCACTGGTAGTCGATCACCACACTGTATCATGCTGATGTGTGACTGTCTGTTTCCATGGACACTGTAGCCTGTTGTAGTTGATGCTAGTCCTGCAAGCAGCACAGGTCACATGGAAACAAGTCATTCTATATTCCACTGCTCATTGATTCAAAGAGTGTAACTGTTAAATGTAGACATATACACTAGATACATTCTAACACACCTTGATCGTCAAATAGTATTTTGTGGCCACTGCTTACTGTTTACATGTAGACTAAATAATACTATATTATGCTTGATCTCTAGTTCCCTTCTTATATCAATATTCTTATATTGCCTTTTTCATTTTTTTCACATATTTATGTTTTTATTATTATTACCGCACTGTTGGAGCTGGAACTGGGGCACAAGATTTTCACTGTACATGAAATAACACAATGTACAGAGAGAGACAGAGAGAGACAGATAGAGACAGAGAGAGACACAGAGACAGAGAAAGAGACACACAGAGAGAGGGAGAGGGAGAGGGAGAGAGAGAGAGAGAGAGAGAGAGAGAGAGAGAGAGAGAGAGAGAGAGAGAGACAGAGAGACACAGAGAGAGAGAGAGAGAGACACAGAGAGAGAGAGAGAGAGAGAGAGAGAGAGGGAGAGAGAGAGAGAGAGAGAGAGAGAGGGGCAGGACTTGCTGACTGGGTATATGAGGCACTAAACCTACACAATGTAAAAAATACTGATTTAGTTATGCCTCCTATTTCCAGAGGTAAAGTTATCAAGCAAGTTAAATTGGGACATTCTCAAAACCTCCTTCTTTGCCCTTCAACTTGATGCTTTACCCTTTTTACAAATGATACAATAAATACCTAACCAACCATAAATAAAATAGTATCATCAATGTAACCCCTTCTAACATGCCAATTAAATATGTAAAGCTCTGAATAAGGAAGCCACTTCTTTCCAAGAAATACATCAGGGACAGACTAATATTCTAAAAAAGGTACAGGGATTGGACTGCTCAGGACTGGGGTAAAGTAATTTTCTCTGATGAATCCCCTTTCCGATTGTTTGGGCCATTAGGAAAACACCTTGTTCAGAGAAGACAAGGTGAGTGCTACCATCAGTCCTGCGTCATGCCAACAGTAAAGCATCCTGAGACCATTCATGTGTGGGGTTGCTTCTCAGCCAAGGGAGTGGGCTCACTCACAATTTTGCCTAAGAACACAACCATGAATAAAGAATGGTACCAACACATCCTCCGAGTCTGAGAGCAACTTCTCCAAACCATCCAACAGTTTGGTGATGACCAATGCCTTTTCCAGCATGATGGAGCACCTTGCCATGAGGTAAAAGTGATAACTAAGTGGCTCAGGGAACAAAACATTGAGGAAACTTCCCAGACCTTAATCCCATTGAGAACTTGTGGTCGATCCTCAAGTGGCGGGTGACAAACAAAACCCCACAAATTCTGACAAACTCCAACCATTGATCATGCAAGAATGTGCTGCCATCAGTCAGGATGTGGCCCAGAAGTTAATTGACAGCATGCCAGGGTGGATTGCAGAAGTTTTGAAAAAGAAGGGTCAACACTGCAAATATTGACTCTTTGCATAAACTTAATGTAATTGTCAATAAAAGCCTTTGACACTTATGGAATGCTTGTAATTATACTTCAGTGTACCAGAGTAACTAGTGACAAAGACATCTAAGAACACTGAAGCAAGAAACTTTGTGTAGACCAATACTTAGGGCCCGATCTTGCACCTGATGCAACACAGCCCATAGCCCAAACACAAGTATCTTTGCTAGTTTAAGAGCGACGCAGTTTCCAGTCCAGCGCCCGCGTCATTTAAATAGCAAATGCACCTGCGCGCATCTTTGTGCCCAAAGATGGGCGTGCTGGTCTAACAGGGAGGTGTGTTCAGGATAATTCTGGGTCTATTGCTATCTTGAGACATCGGGAAGTGATCACGCCATTGACCAACAAAAACCTGGGCCCGTATTCATAAAGCTTCTAAGAATCCTCTTAGAAAGAGCTAGCAAAAGTGGATTTGGACATGCCCAAAGCACGCTTGCGCCATGCGCTTCACACCATGCGCTTAGATCATTAAAATAGGGCCCTTAGTTTCATTCTCAAAACCTTTGGCCATGACTAAACACAATCACTAAGGTAAGCTAAGACAATCTTTTTAAACAAATAAATCCAGTTCAGGTGGATGATATCTTGTTCAGGAGGATTTCCCGATCAGGTGAATAATGTTCAGGAGGATTTCCAGATCAGGTGAATCATGTTCAGGAGGATGTCCAGATCAGGTGAATCATGTTCAGGAGGATGTCCAGATCAGGTGAATCATGTTCAGGAGGATGTCCAGATCAGGTGAATCATGTTCAGGAGGATGTCCAGATCAGGTGAATCATGTTCAGGAGGATGTCCAGATCAGGTGAATAATGTTCAGGAGGATGTCCAGAACATACCGTGCAGGGTGCCCTTTTCACCAGGCAAACCAAACGAAAATGAAATTCTCTATGAGCTGTTTTGCAAGTCATGTGTTTGATATCTGATGTTAAAACGTTATTAGTGCAGGTGATGAGTTGGCAAAAGCACGCCAACAAACATTTTTAAATACTTAATGTAATGTAACGTAAATGTTAATGTAAGACAGGTTAATGACTCTTTCAGTGTCAGTGTTTTTACTACTCTAAAAATGTTATATTATCAATATAAAAAACTATAACTTATGAATGTAACTTATGAGAATAATAATTGTAATAAAGCTGCTCCTCAAAGTCATATTTGTAGTTCGATGATGGTCATTATTGGTTCACATGATAAATAATCTAAAGCAAGCCAAACATAAAATGAAACATTTTTTTTAGATACTTGTTAATTAAAGACATATTATTAAATACATATTTGGTGTTTTCTCTGAATTAAAAAAAAAAAAGATTTATATTTTGTCAATCATTTTTGTTGTGGGCTTATTTGGAACACATGTGGGCTTAAATGGTGCCACGGTACCAATTAAGCCCATGCCAGACTTTTGACTTTATTCATAAAATATCTTTTAAGGAGAGATTAATCTTACATTTTAACAAATTGATATGTTAATAACCTATGTCAGTATGTAAGAAAAATAACTGAACTCAGATTTTGGTGGGCTTAATGGGTACCTTTACCCTACCTATTCTATCAGTCACTCCAAATATGCCACGTCTCCTAGTCCTGGGGCTCCGGTGGTCGATGTCACCGGCGTTGTAGCACCCCTGTTTCCAGTCCACTTTCCTGATTAGCCCTGTGCACCTGTTGTGTGTGTCCTCATTCGTGTGGCTATATTATGTGTCTAGCTCCCTCGTGAGTTATTGTTTGTCCTGTGCCTGTGTACAACCTATGAAACGATTAGCCATCCTGTGTGTGACCTAACAGTCTGATATTTACTTTTCCGCCTTGCTAAGCATTGTTTATTATTTTCTGGGTTATTTGTTACCCAGCGTTTCAATATCTTGCCAGTTTTGGTGTTATCGTGCTTGCTATGCCAGAAATAACAATACGCGTTTGACTCCCTGCGTCTCCTCCAGTCATCACAAAATGTCTGTAATCCCTTACAGATTGGAAAGCCGCAGTTTTTGCCCTTATCTTCAAAGGGGGTGATTTCCATCCTGCCCTGCCTATTAAAAATCTTTGAAGGTCAGGTAAACAAACATCTAGTCAGCCATTTTGACTTCTGTCATACTCTCTCTGCAGTGCAGTCTGACATTAACGCTGGCCATGGTCTTAACGCAGCTACACTGAAAGTCCTTAACCATGTCTGCCATACATTAGAAGCAGTGAAGCCGTACTTCACACGTGTTTAAATTTATCTTGAAAAAGCTTTTGATTCTGTAACCACCAATTTCTATTTTCTAGTTAATAATTCATATAATAATAATTTATATTTTAACAGCCTAGGTTTCTCAGACGACTGCCTGGTTCAAAAACTGCTTTGTTATGTGTGGCTAATATGAAGGCCAGCTGTCCAGAACAATGGGTGTACCTCAGGGTTTTATTCTTGGCCCAACCTTATTCTCTGTATATACATGTATCAGTACTGTCTTCCTGCCATTGAATCCCTCATTCACCTATTTTGTAAACACTGTTCTAACAACCCTCCAACACACATTTTCAATGACCAACAATACACTTTCTCTGATTTCCAATTTCTGTTCAACTCTAGTAAAAGTAAATTCATGCTCTTTAATTCTAAACTACGTGCCCTTTCGACAAATATCCTCACATTCTCTAATTTAAAGTAATTCTTTACTTACAAGTTTCTAGGCATCTGGTTAGCCTGCTTTCTTTCCAGACCCACATTAGCCACTTCCAGTCTACATTCAAAATCTAGAAATTGGTTCCGTCTTTCGCACAAACATTCACCAATGTTGCAAATCATACCTGTGTAAAAATGACCATCCTACCAATCGTAGAATTTGATGATGGAATTTACAAGGCTGCAGCTAACAGGTCTTTCATACCTCCAGGCGCCAGTGGCGCAAAGTATGCCTTTGGTGTTGCATGGATAAAAATTCAGAACTGGGTAAAACTGCTTTTGAATATTTTGCACCACAGTTATGCAATGCTATTCAGATCAAGCTTAGCGAATTGGTGTCTTGCAAACAATTTACATTTCTAATCATTTAAATTTATATTGTTAATTGTCATTGTTTTTCACTATGTTTTTCTTAATGTTTGTATTTCATATTTCTATTTTTCTATGATTTTATTATTGCAATACAGGGCTCAGCTATAAATGAGACATGGTGTCAGTTGATTCTCATTGTACAAAGGTTTAAATTATAAAATATAAAAAATTCTGCAAATTGACACTGTAAAAAATTCTGGTAATTTGCTGCCAGTACTTTTTCTATTATTTACAGACATTTCCTTCAAGAAAATAACCGAAAATACTTTGTGAACACAATAAATGCCTGTTACCACACAGATCTGATATTACTTTTAATGGACATCTACTGTGTTTATAAAGTATTTTTTGTTATTGTCTTGATGGAAATGTCCATAGAATAATAGAAAAAGTACTGGCAGCAAATTACCAGTACTTTTGACTATTTTCACAATTTTTTTTACAGTGGATGATATGCTATATCTTCATATACAATGAAGAGTAGTAAATAGTGGAAAAAAATATGTCACGTGGCACACCATCACCATTTAATTTTTTTTATCATCTATTATAATTCCTTCTACACTCATTTCTGTTTCAGTTGATCAGTTTGGTTCAATCAACTCATTATATCATTGATCATTAGCACCTGTTTGTTATCTCTGTTTTAACATGTGCTGGCAGATGTACCAACTCTCCACCACCTATTCCTCCAAACTGCCACAAGGAGGCTGCCATGACAATGTCGCAGACCCAAGAATAAGAATCAAACCAATAGACACAGTCATTTAATATAAGTATAATACGTTATAATAGTATAATACATTTAATAATAGTAGAATATCAAACCAATAGACACAGTCATTTCCCACCATTTTGGACCCTCATTCTGTGTTCAAAATACCCCTCCCACAATTATATTTTTGTAGAAGAACACAGAGAGCAGTGTAATGATATCACATTAGACTGCTGTCTGCCACAACATAAGGGATGGCGTCTGACAAACAAACAGTCCTATCTTATGCAAATGTTATTTTTAATCTACAGTGTGTTTCCTTTTTCTTCTCTTGTTTATTGCTCTGTTATTATTATTATTACTTTAATGATGTCATATTGTACATGAATAATAATTTCCAGGGAACACTTTGGCAAGCGGTAAATTGTTACATCATGCCAGTGAAGCAATTTCAATTGAGAGAAGAAGACAGAAAGATGGGGGGGGGGGTAAAAGAGGTAGACAGAGAAGGAGGGTTAGTAGAGAAAGAAGGAAGAAAGGGTGGGGCAAGGGAGCTAATCCAAACAGATTTGAACCAGGCCTATTTTTACAAGCCATTATCTCTGTTCTTTGTTATTGTCTAGGATAAATACTATCCAGCACAACCCAAGGAAACCTGTGTGTGTGAGAGAGTATATTTGTGTGTCATTGTGTGTGTGTGTGTGTGTGTGTGTGTGTTTCCTGGAGGGTGTTTGCTCGTATGTTTGTGCGTAGATGTTTTTGTGTGTGTACTCTACTCTCCTTTAGAGTTGACCCCAACAGTTTATTCTAATTTACCAAACTGGTCCTTTAATAGACTTTGAACACAATTTAGTTTTTATCTTCAAGCTCAATAAAAGCTGAAGCCTCCAGACCAAGCAGACAGGAGACAAGAGAGAAATAAAACAGAGAGAGACACGAGAGGGAGTACGTGTGTAAATATGAGCGCTCTCTGGCCACCTGTGTTTAAGATGAAGACAAAAAGATAAATGAGGAGACTTAACACAAAGAGAGAGAGAGAG
>JACXGM010034388.1:0-12000 GCA_016801145.1 Umbra pygmaea | reverse complement strand
GCCACCGAGTTGACGTCAACTCGGTGGCTTTTTGAGATTCGCCCGTTTTACAGAGGCAGTTTAAAGTTGTGGGATTTGCATAGCAAAGAGGTGTCAATGGGACTTTGCGGTTCAGTGTATGTCTATTTTAGCCACCGAACTATCATTATTCAACTATGACAAGGTAAACTCGGATTTGCATTCTATCACCCCTTTAAGAGCTAATCAAGATCAGTCAGCACTTCTGTCTTTAACTGCTAAACAGTTAAGGCTTCTTTGGGTGCAAGTATGATAAGCCAATTAAAGGTCTACTGTTCTACCCAGAATGTTCTATACGAGCTCATGCCATATCAGCTCCGGCCACTTAGGCTTGATGGTCAGTGTGACATAAGATAAGGAAATAGACCCAGGGACACGGGAAATGCGGGTGCTGAGGGTGCTGCAGCCCCCCTGCTTTTCCTGCATTTTTTAACATCAATGGCAAATAAATATATATATGATTACTGTTTTCATTAATATTCACATGCTTAATTAATTCATTGAGTCATTGGTTATGTTGACACAGACACCACTGAGCTGCACTGTAACATTCCATTAATTTGTCCTGTCGGGCCGAATTTCACGTAGGCAATTTTTTAAAATATTTTGCTATTTTACTATTTTCCGTGAGTGCATTAGACCTGCAACACTTTCGGGGTAGAGTGAAAGGGGTAAATGATTGCAGTGTTTTTCACATTGCAAAGCAATTTTCCTAAATGGCCTGAGTGCCCTGGACGATGACCTGAGTGCCCTGGACGATGGCCTTGGTGCCCTGGACGATGGCCTTGGTGCCCTGGACGATGGCCTTGGTGCCCTGGACGATGGCCTTGGTGCCCTGGACGATGGCCTTGGTGCCCTGGACGATGGCCTTGGTGCCCTGGACGATGGCCTTGGTGCCCTGGACGATGGCCTTGGTGCCCTGGACGATGGCCTGAGTGCCCTGGACGATGGCCTGAGTGCCCTGGACGATGGCCTGAGTGCCCTGGACGATGGCCTGAGTGCCATGGCAAATTGGGCACCTCCTTAATGCCATGTGGCCTTGCCCCTAAAATCACAAAATTCCATGCCTTACAAAAAAATGGACTGATTTATTGTTCCACATAGCTACATATACACATGAATGCACTGTCGCGTTTGGAAACGTACAATTTTAAAGTATACAAAAATAAACATTACATTTTTCCCCCAGTACATACAGTATTTTGTAGAGTGTAGAATTCAATTCATCAAAAGTTATTTAAAAAATGAAAAAGTGTAACGGTTTGTCTTGTAAGATAGGAGACAGATGCAGGAATCATCAGTCAAAAGTGTTTACTTGTTAAATCTCACTTGGTATAATTCAGGACGAGAGCTTCTCTCTAAAGATCAGAAGAACCTAATGCTGACATAATCCATGAGTAAAAGCATAAACAGAGATACACTGCACCTGCAGAATAAACTAGAAGAACTATAATTTGTCAGCACCATACAGGAAAAATAACTAGCACCAAACACTGACTTCAAGGCACTTAAATATACATATAAATGACATAACTAACATCTGGTGTGTCTACACTGCATAAAAGGGGTGTCAAAACGCAAGATAAAAAACATTAAATCTTAGGGAAAAGGTACTCAAAACAAGTGAAATTATCTTGCTGCATGGACAGATAATTTCAATTGTTTTGAGTACCCCTGAATTCTTGTATTAAGATTAGTTACGCTTGATTTAAGATTATAGTGTAAAGTTGAACACTTAAAATAAGAAATTCAATCTTAAAACAAGAAAGATTAGGTAACACTTACTGCGCAATAAGTACTACTGTCACGTTTAGGTCCTAAGGAGTGTATGGACTTATGAGACAGATGCGAAGTAACGGTAGATAAACCAAAAAGGTACTTTAATAGATGACAGGGAAACAAAATAGCCACGAGGGGCAAAACGTAATAACTCCAAAAATATACTGAAGACACTAGAAACACGGAACAGGATACAGGATACTAGTAACATGGAACAACGACGACCTGGAACACGCAACATGGAAACATTGACCGAACACGGGAGGGAAGCAAACACGCAAACTAAATACCAACACTAACGAGGACTAATGACAGACACCTGGGAACAACAACTGACATCTACTGATTAGGAACAAAGGAGCACAGGTAAATACACCACAGAGGCACTAAAGGGAGACAAACACCACACTAGGGGAAGGAACCTGAACACACACAGAGCAGAATACAATGAGACATGAGGAAAAATAACAAAACTAACTAAACCACCGTGAAAAGGCACTGAAATCAACAGAAAAAGTCAAAACCACAGTCCATCCTGGGCTGGCTCTGACAACTACGGGGAGTTGGAGCGCTGGATGCGCTGACGGGCGGAGTCGCCTTTGATGGGACAATTATTTGCTTTTATTTACATCGAAATAGCATACATATTTAAAGGTGCTATATGTAATACATGTACTGTAATAAATCAAAAAATGACGTCAATGCCTCATCAGATATTAAGGAAACATGTTAAGCTGAAATACTATATTTTCGGAAAACAATGCTAATGTCAGTATTTTTTCTATTGGAAAAGTACATTCCGTGACGGAATTTATGTTTATGTTTTGGCCGGTGTGTTGTTATCAACTGCCCATTTTGACACCACGAACGGATTGCCAGACATAGCCTACCTGTAAAAATGCAAACCCAGCGCGCTACAGCCATGGAAGCAGCAAACAAACGAACGAGATCATAGAGATTCTACACAACCTAAAAAAACTCTGCATGTTTCTAAACGGTTCCATGACCATAGACATAGTAAAACACGCTTCGCTTGTCATGATTGCGCTGATCTTGTTCGTCACGTTAGTTTCAATTCTGGGGAGGAGGGGGCGGAGGGATACAACTCAGGTATTTTGAATTTGAACTGTAGTACCCATTTTTTAACGCTGGCTGTCCGTTTTACATATAGCACCTTTAATAGTATATGAAAATTCCAAGAAACATCAAATGATCATCTTCAAACATTTTACGTTATGTGCACCAAAGCGAACACAGCAATCTGTAATAAAATAAAAGCTGGATATTGTCAGATACAGATGTCACACGATAAAGTGGTGCTGTTTGTACCGCGTCAAAAATCAGTGCATTTTGTTGCCAATAAATGGTCTATACTCATTGCTGGGTGGTGCTAGACCCTTTAGATCATTGTTCTGTGCATATCCCTACCATCTTACACACTGCTGAGCGGTGTGGTACATTGATTCTTTGCAAATTTCGATAATTATTCACAAAAGTGATATATTAGTATACAATTTGAATAGGTCCTCTAAATAGATAACATAACATATGCCTTTGCAGGGACTCAAACTTACGACGTGGGCCTATACACCTTGCCACCTTAATAACAGCTGTGCCACTCTGGTGTATATAAATGTTTTTATAAATGGTCGATGAGAAAGCGGGAGAGACAAATAGCATTGGGACGTATACACAGGAATCCCTGGTAATGAGTGAAGAACAAGTCGCTTACCTGACGTATATTGTTGCCTCCCATTGCCTAGCATCCACTGACGTAAATTGATTGAGACGAGAGAAGTACTGTAGTTCACAAAGCGATCTCTCTTACTATAAGTCATGGGAAAAAGTTATGGTGACATTTTGAACCTATTTCTTGTTGTTTAAAAAAAAAAAGAATATTTCCCTACACAAAAGCAATGCCTAAAATTCATGATAGCTATCAAAGTCGATCTGTTCACAATTCCACAATTACTTCAGTAGTTTATGATTGCAGTAATGAACAGTGTATGATTAATAGATGTACCCCTTACTACTTTTAGGTGAACAACATGAACAACAGAGATCTCTAATAAAAATAAAAGCTGTAACGAACAGTGTATGATTAAGTAAGCATTAACACACGACAGACTGTGCATTGCCAGGGAATAACCGCACACCTCAGCAGTGTAAAAAAGCCACGAGGATGAAAGCCTCACTGCGGAGGTGTGCAGTTATTCCCTGGCAATGCACAGTCTGGAGTGTGTTAATGCGCTTATAAAACGGTTGCCAACATTTTATTTGTGAAAATTAATGTTTTAATTAGTATTTTTAGCGAAAGAAAATGGTCACGAGGCGTGCGGGTATCGTGAAACATTAACGTACCCCCCAACAATCCTGTTGCCATGTTAGTACGCCACAAATCGAGTAGTTCCTATAAAACTGATCCTTTAGATGACAAGGTCTGAACACTTATGTACAGTTTCATTTAATTTAAATGGCATTCCTTAGCCAGTTTGCTTTAGTGATGCATTTTTTATGCAATTCAAATGTTTAGATTACCTTACTGTCAACATCATCAGCCTGCTATAGCTACTGTACCGACAACACTATAGTTAACGCAGTCAAGCCAACATGCAGTTTTGCATTGCAAGCGTGTTTCTTTAAATTTTGTTTCTGGACATTTATATACATCCATCAAAAGCCACATTGTGCAATCTTGTCTGGAAACGAAACATTATGAATATGAGCAGACTTCCATATACCTATTATGCAGGTGCTGTCATTAACATGCTATATTTAATAAAACTATTAATTTAGTATTCGTTCCTGGTTATTAGATAGTAAAATATTTGGAGTATTTGTACTAACTGCTGTACTGCAGTTACGTTGTAGACTTAAGTATTTGACCAACTGGTAGCCTATATTTTGTATGAAGTGTCAAGGATTATTACTGTCTGTGCGTAAAAGTGTTATATTACTCTGCGGCTTAAAGTAGATGGTAGTTTCCAAAACATCAACGTATTTATAAATGGTCATATCTAAAAATTCGATCCTTTCTAGATTTCTCACTGTTGTCAATTTTAAATTCGGATCTGATGAGTTAAGCGAGAAAAACTGTGAGGGCAATATCTGTTCCATTCCATAGAATATCATCTTTTCCAAAGAACTACATGATGGTGACATGGATTTTTTTAAACATCATAAATATAAATATCTTCCAGTGACCCCCTGAATAGATTGGCATAGTTTGGGCAAAATCAGCACCAATCACCGTAATCATGAAAAAGCCTAAATGAATTAATTAAGCGCGTGAATATCGGTAAATGCGAAAACAAATTTCTACTAGTAAATAAAATGTTAGGTTACACTTTATTTGGAGATTCCGAAATTCCATCTATAGGTGCTCTACCAATAGTTTGTTGATGATATGACTATCAATAAACTATCAACAAACTATCTGTTGATAAGCAACTAATTTTGTAGTTTAAGGGTAGGGCTAAGTTTAGAATATGTTTTAGGGTAATGGTTAAAGTTAGGCTTAACATTGGGGGAAGGGTTAAGGTTAGGATTAGGGTT
This sequence comes from Umbra pygmaea, assembly GCA_016801145.1. Classification (NCBI taxonomy): domain Eukaryota; kingdom Metazoa; phylum Chordata; class Actinopteri; order Esociformes; family Umbridae; genus Umbra; species Umbra pygmaea. Next base: position 6,648 of record JACXGM010034388.1, on the reverse strand, counting down.
AGGGTTAGTAGATAGTTTGTTAAAATGTTGTTGATAGTCTGAAGATAATCTGTAGAGCATCTACAGATACACTTTTTGGACTCTCAAAATAAAGTGTTACCAAATGTTAGCTTATGTTTGTGTTTGCATATGTGGTATAAACACCTTTTTGAACATTACCTTGGAAAAATAAACTCATTGCGACATCCATTATAAGGTTTACACAGAACTCCAGTGTTTATCCCTACATCTTTTATAAACTGCTCACTTGACACAGTCGTGCGCTGTCAAATTGCGGTATTCATTTTAGTCGTGTTGCACTTGAACATAACAGCGTTCGTCTTTAGAAAAATGCAGTTAATATAATTTGCACTGTTATTACAAATAATGTAATAGCACACATAAAATGTAATTAAACACATGGAATCCCTCCAGCCCAGAATATATATCAATTGATTGTTGAAACCGAATGTCTGGTGACACGCACGGTTATTAATATTAGGATGATTTCAACGACAGAGGGAGTAAGATCATTCAATTTGCTAACAACGTGTAGGACAACAATTGTAGGCTACATGCCTCAACAATTTACAGAAAATATAAATAAAACATAGGCAGAACAATAATATCAGGCAACTTGTAAGTCTTATTCAAACAACCGTTTTCAGAGAGAAGTAGCCTATCTTAATTTTGCCGGTAGAATGGGTAGGCTATCGTAATTCCTCTTTTTTATAATAAAGATGTAATCTGTAGGCTATTTCTTGATATTTTAAAATATGAAGAAAGGGGTCTAGGGTTAGATGGATAAACAACCCAACCCGTGATATGTGGAAAACTCAGTGTATGTAATGTAAGTTGTAGGTCAGACAGGCTAACGAGCCAGCCACCAGTGTATTGACCAGTATTGACATGACAGCCACTAGCTAGCTATTGCTTTGTCACGAAAAAAACACTTCATTACAAAAAAGATTAGATTACTTAAAACCTGTGGCTGGTTAGCATGTCTACATCAGTGACAATCTTTTTGTGGTAAGTGAATGTTAAAATCATTTTTATTTTTTAGATGGTCTTATTTGGAAGTTGGTGTTGAGATTTGAAGCGAGAGGAATTGTCCGCCATGTTTTTTTATTTTGTTCAGCTCCTCAGGGGGGCGTAGTGATACTTTTTGATTATATACTACAGCACTTTAGTGAAAAGGCAACATTCTACAATATATCTGCGGATATCAGGGAATTGTCATAGGCTTGGAATGCAATTTTAGCCAATCAAATTGAAGATATCACCGGACCCATTTTATAATATACTTTAACACGATAAATAAACATTGGTGGCGCGCTGGACTCGAACCCTGTCTGCCCGGTTAGGAGACCTTAATCATTTCCACTACACCATCAAGCCCGTGTGAACAGGAGCCTCATTTATCAACGTGGCATACCCACAAAAGAACGTAAGCCGCTCTCTACGCAATAATTGGGATTTATAAAAAGCAAACTTGATGGGAAAATATGCAGTCCTTCACCGCAACTCTGACCCAGGTGTACGCACAAAAACGGGTGAAATGAGAAATGGCGACACCACTGGCAGAGCGTTGTGTAAACGAAATCGAAATACTGCCTCATTAATAATATGAAGATGTCACAAAGCCATGCTTACAATTAACAGCCTGCAATAAAAAAACAAACAAAATAAAACAAGTTTGTAATGCAAATGCAAATGAAGACATATTTGCAAAAAGAACACTCAAATACATTCTATAATTATATTGGCATGTTATGTTGAAATATTATCTCATAAATAATACAGTAAACAGAACAAAATCATGTTTAAAACTGATATTCTTGTCGATGTCTCTGTCTGACGGAGATAGATAAATAGATGATAGATAATACATAGATAATAGATAGATAGTCTTTATTGTCTATTGGGGAATATTGTTTTCGTAGTATAAATGTGGTAATTAGATACAGAAACACAGTGTAAATTTATATGCATTTAGTTTGTTTGTCCTTCTCTTTTCCACCTCCCCAACAATATTTTCTACTTCACATTGAGTGAAGTAGTTTTTTTTATTTTCCTCTGTGTTTGCCATGATTTCTGAATCAATGAATATTCATTTTGGGGTGTTTCACTGACTATTTTAACGCCAACTTTGGGTGTGACATGTAGCCACAAAAGCTGCGCCACGTGTTAGAGTTGATTGTGATTTATAAAGGGAAAACGGCGTAGGACGTGCGTGCGCACAGTTTTATAAATCTGAATATTTCTTTGCGAATGCACGTCCTATATTTCATCCGTACAGCACTTCTGATGCAAATCCACCCCAAAGTTTAAAAAATGAGGCCCCTGGACATGTTTTCGATGGAGTTGAGTTTAATTGTTTAGTCTGTGTAGTATTTCTTAAATGAAAAGGTATTTTAAATATACAGTAGGCAGTTTACAAATTATATTGTTGGACAATAGTTTAATGACTAAATCGCTACAAATAATACATTTATCTTCAGAACGCTTTATCGTGTGACCTCTGTGAATATAATAACAAATGTATTTAATGGTCACATACTGGAAGTGAACATTGATCTTCCACTTGAGAGACTAGCACACAACTCCTAAGCCATTGATGATGCATGTAACATCAATGGTTTAAGTTGAATATAATTTTTTGACTGTGCAGTGTCTCGCATTAAAATGTATTTTAAAACTAAAAAAGGCAGTTAAGAAGGAACATTTATTTTGTATGAAAGTTGTTTAGGTGTAACAGGCTACAAATAGTACGTTTAACTTCAGAATTTAGTTGTTTTAATGAAAGAGAAATACTGTACGCTGTTGTACCTATAGTGGGATAACCAAGTCAAATGCTTTGGGTGAGCATGGATGTGCTCACTGGAGTCACTAGAGCCACAATTGTATTGTTTTCCTTTGAAAACTCCCACCGAAATGTAATTCAATTTATTGCGGTGTAACTCGGCACAGCCCCTCCCCTCGATGGACACTTTAGATAAGCAAAATTCGTATATGTAACAAATAAAGCATGATTTGTGTCAGAGTAGTTAGTTAGTGTAGGGGCAAATGATATAAATCATTTCATAATGTGTGAAATAGCTATACCATGTAATTTTCAATATTCAAATGGTATTCTATTTAATGGAGAGTGTCTTTCATTTAAGCAATATTCAGAAGTGCCTGTTGAAATGTATAATGTGTTTGATGTTTTCAAAAAGCCATATTAATCTAAAAAGATAAGGCCATTTATTTTGCAAGACTGATGTTATGAACGTTATACAGAAACTGTATATTGCCTAAATACTGAAGATGCAGAAAAACTCGAGTTTACCTTTATCTTGTTCAAACTGTGAAAGATAAGTCTAGATAGACTATGGGGGATGCAGGAAAACATTAGCTGACCCTAATGTCTTAGGGAGAGGTACAAGAATGTCCATTAGTCAGGTTTTGTGTTAAACAATAGCTAGAAATAAAATGCTTGGTCAATATGTATTCCGTTTCTAATCTTGCAAGAATAAACCACCTTTACTTGGAAACAGATGGAGTCTTTTGCTCTCTCAGCATACATTATCATACTCTGTTATTTAACAAATTAGATATAGAATTACCTAGCTAACTAGTTTTGTGTCATCATCTACTACATCCTTTTGATTGGCAGATTCTTTAAACATATAACATCATCAGGCTACACCTTTCGAACCATCTTCTAATCCTCTGGTGCCACCGCGTCTGAGTCGTCAAAATGTATTCTGCTCTACCAAATAACCCCCACCCTTAGACCAAACTGCTAACCACCCAACTCAGCCTTGTCCAATGTTTAAACTTAAAGCCTAACAAAGTATCCCTAACATCTGGCTATCCTTCACGACCCCCATCTGAGGTTGAGATGTCATAAAATGGCCTTGAGAGATAAGAGCTGACCCTAAGTCTAAGCAGACCTGTATTCCTCTCTTTTAAAATTTGGACAAGACAAAAAGCTTTTCTCCATCTCTAGGATTAAACATTATACAGTTTCTGTGATTAAATTAACATTCATACTGTAACATACTTTTTTCAAAAGTAAATGATCCCATCTTTTTTAGATTAATATGGCTTCTTCAAAAACATCAAACACCTGATGGCAATATCCTTCAACAGGCACTTCTGAATATTGCTTAAACAAAGACACCTTCATTTGTTAGAATATCATTTGAACAAAAGACTACTACATGGTATTGCTATTTCACACATTAGTAATAATTTGTTGTCCACTTCTATCTATTCCCCCCTCAAGTGACTTGCAATAGTCGCTTAAAATGACAATGTCAATTGCTTTAATTAAACATACACTCACCTGAAGGATTATTAGGAACACCATACAAATACTGTGTTTGACCCCCTTTTGCCTTCAGAACTGCCTTAATTCTATGTGTCATTGATTCAACAAGGTGCTAAAAGCATTCTTTAGAAATGTTGGCCTATATTGATAAGATAGCATCTTGCAGTCGATGGAGATTTGTGGGATACATATCCAGGGCAAAAAGCTCCCGTTCCACCACATCCCAAAGATGCTCTATTGGTTTGAGATCTGGTGTCTGTGGGATCAAAAAAAATAACTCATTGTCATGTTTAAGAAACCAATTTGAAATGATTCAAGCTTTGTGACATGGTGCATTATCCTGCTGGAAGTAGCCATCAGAGGATGGGTACATGGTGGTCATAAAGGGATGGACATGGTCATAAACAAAGCTCAGGTAGGCTGTGGCATTTAAACTATGCCCAATTGGAACTAAGGTGCTTAAAGTGTGCCAAGAAAACATCCCCCAAACCATTACACCACCACCACCAGCCTGCACAGTGGTAGCAAGGCATGATGGATCCATGTTCTCATTCTGTTTACGCCAAATTTTGAATGTCGCAACAGAAATCGAGACTCATCAGACTAGGCAACATTTTTCCAGTCTTTGCCTGTCAAATTTTGGTGAGCTTTTGCAAATTGTAGCCTCTTTTTCCTATTTGTAGTGGAGATGAGTGGTACCCGGTTTGGTCTTCTGCTGTTGTAGCCCATCCACCTCAACGTTGTGCGTGTTGTGGCTTCACAAATGCTTTGCTGCATACCTCTGTTGTAACGAGTGGTTATTTCAGTCAAAGTTGCCCTTCTATCAGCTTGAAGCAGTCGGGCCATTCTCCTCTGACCTCTAGCATCAACAAGGCATTTTCGCCCACAGGACTGCTACATACTGGATGTTTTTCCCTTTTCACACCATTCTTTGTAAATCACCTTTCTTTCCCATTCTGACATTCAGTTTGGAGTTCAGGAGATTGTCTTGACCAGGACTACACCCCTAAATGCATTGAAGCAACTGCCATGTGATTGGTTGAGTAGATCATTGCATTAAGGAGAAATTGAACGGGTATTCCTAATAATCCGTTAGGTGAGTGAAATTCCAACTTCAGGCCTCAGTTCTATTGACCCACCAACATTTTAATGCAAGTCATGAACCAAACTATACTTAATTGTCCATTGTTCTCAATTTGAGTGAGATCACATGTAAGCAGTTAACATCATTGTTGCATAAGTCCTTTAAGTTCGATTGTAACATTGTCACATATTTGTCAGTAGAATTTAATAATCACATTTTCTGTCATTAAATCATGTAGAACAAATCTAAACCTTGATGCATGTTTTCTAATTTCTTTAAATTTTAGCAGGAAACTAGCCATTTTTCCCTAGTACTCTGGCAAATTTCCCATCAGTCCTCAAATTATTCCCATATACAACATCCATCTTTCTTTTTTCCAGTTCAATCTTCAGCTTTCAAGGCAATACTTTAATAGTTCTAACTTTCTTTAACTCTTGTAACTATTTTCTTCTTAAATGTATCTTTGTTATCAGTTTTTATTCAATATTGTGCACAATCTGTAACACATGCACAAAGTCTCGGTTTCCTGTTGTTGAGGAAAAGTTGTGATGTTCTCAAAACCTCATGTCATCAGAGGCCTCCAGTCTCTTGATGTGTAATATCCACTTCCCCCCGTTTACACTCAGAATGCGTGTAAAAACTACTGTTATCACACAAGACCCATCAAACATATTTCCCAATATCAACCAACCCATTAAAACCCCAAAAACCCAGTGACATAAATTGTAAGCAAAAATGTAAAGTGTATTCCAATCAGTATAGAACAATGTGGATCCTGTCCCAGCCTGCAGTCAACAAAAATAACGGATGACATCTCCTTCAATACACAACTTACCCATACATTGGGGTCCCACACCCCTGTGAGGAGAGGAGGCTCTAGATGCAGTATAGCAAAAATCTAAAATGGTTAATTGTCACCAAAAACAGCAATGCTTAACACAGATGAAAACCTAATCACTTACAGTCCCAGAGCCCTATCTTGCACCCAGCACAATTGACTTTTTAGGGAATGAATTTGTGCTCCCGGGAGCGGTTCAGCAAAAAGAAGTAGGTGTGTAATTATGCATTTTCTTCATTTCATCTTGTGCCATATTCACTGTGTACATTTATTAGAAATAAAAGTATTTCATTTGAAGATATACCAACCATATGTATGTACTTGCTTCAGGTCCAGTGTAACAAGAGGTTAACTTTGGGTATGTTTTTTAAGCGGAATTTCACAATCAGGGGGTGATCCCTAAGAGGTTAACAACTTATGCCCTAAAAC